>PVJI01004349.1:0-70381 GCA_004026765.1 Micronycteris hirsuta
CTAAAGGGAGGGGGAAGGGGGGTAAGGGGGTGGGGGGCGAGAAGGGGGGGAAAGTGGGACCACTGTAACAGCATAATCAATAAAATATAGTTTAAAAAAATAGAATTTGGGTTGTCTTAAAAAAAAAAGTCATAGATATGTTAAATGACCATGCCAGAGGTTAGCTGCAGAGCTGCTGCTATACAGCTCTGAATGGCCCTGCTCCGTGTCCCATCCCCCACCCCAGTTCAGACTTGTGGGGGTGAGGACATTCTATATATATTTTTCTAATATTTCCTGGACACCTTGAGTTCTGGACCCCATTACAAATCCCTATTTGGGCCCATTTCTTGGCTGCATCCTCTTACACTATCTCCAGGTATAGTGTCAGAATTTAATGAAATTTAGTAAAGACACACAGGAGAGAAACATTATAGGGAAGAACTGTCTTTTTTTTTTTTTTTTCTTTACAGATGGTAATGAACTCAAATAGATTGCAAAACAAAAACAACAAAAATCCCAACCCGACAAAACCCCACAATCTACACTTTGGATGGGCCACCAAAAACATAGCATGGGCAGCCTAGATGTACAAGTAACCAGTTCACAGCCTCCACTTTTCACTTGCAAGTGCAGGGATACAACTTGGAAAAAGTTGAAATTGAAAAGCCAAATTGAAAAAAAAATTATTATTAAGTTTAAAGTATCACTGGCAAATAGCAATATAAAAATAGTGATAGTAATAGAAAGAATCCTCTCAGCTAAGGAAATGCAATAGTACATATTATTCTAGGAGACTTCAACAGCAGTTTGACCCGTAAGCCATACAGTTAGGATGTTGTTACAATCAGTGTCAAAGATGACTTACAGTCCCTGAATTTCAGGTCCTTCATATGGGCAAGATTGTTACTGAACCAAACCTGGAACCGATCTGGCTTCTTGTCTCCCCAAGTTAAAAAAAAATTAACTCAGGAACACTGATAATGAATATAAGATTTATTTCAGCTCTGCAGAGGGAGGAAACTCTGGGCATCAGAAACAGAGAGTCATGCCCATGTGTGAGTGCTCAGGCTTTTTATTGGGGTCAGAGGATAGGAGTACGCTCTTGCACTGGCGTGGGTTTCTATGGCTCTGGGGTGCCGACCAATGTCATCTTCTCCCCACAGGTGCACCCTAGTCTTGTTTTTCTCCTTCTTTAAGCCCTGTGAATAAGCTCAATAAAAGATAGTTGTTTATCTTGTGATTTTCAGAACAGGACTGCTGAATTAATGGGTGAGATACGTCTCTTTTCCCCTGCCTGCCTTGGTTTGCTATTTATCCTAACATTCCTCTCTTCCCTGGACACCTGTGGTATCTTGCAGCTGCAAGGAGAAGTATCAAAGGAAGTTCCCAGACCAGGGTGATTTAAGCTATGCATTCTCTGGTCAGGGAGGAGAGGTATAAACCATTAGCTATCAAGTGTCCTTAGGGGAGATATGGTCTTGCGATTTACCTACTACCAAGCAACTGTAAGTTGCTCAAACTGTTTGGCCTTGTTTTATTTTCTCGTCTGTTTCCCCATTCCACTTGCCCAGGAATTTTCCTAGCTTCTCGCTATCCTATCCTCACAAGATCACACCGTTAGCAGCTAAATTTAATACAGTAGTAAGAATACCATCTTCAGTTTACTATGTACTTACCTAGTAGGATACTATTATCAGACCCACTTTACAACTGAGGAAAGATGTACAGGGAGTTTAGATAATTGGTAAAAGTGGGGGTGAGAGGATATGGAGGGGGTGGGGCGGGCTCAAACCCAGAAGCTCAACCCCAGAGCTGTTCTCAACTTCTTTGTTTTCTTACTGCTTCCAGGCCCGGTCTGCATGTTCCTCCTATAATACAACCCTTCTTTGTTTACTCAGTCCTCTTGCTTTGTACCTCTTAATAACTTTTTACCCCTTCTCAGGAGCACATTAATATTTTTCAATTGCTTCTAAAATGTAAAGTACAAATAGGATACTGTACAGGAAAACATGTCCAGGTAAAACGTTCAAACCAAATGCAACTATGGAATGCAACTATGGAATAATAAACGTTCAAACCAAATGCAACTATGGAATAATAAAGCCAGCCACCCTAGCTCCTCCTTCAGGGACATCGATGCTGGTGGGAATGACAGCTCGTAGGGAGCAACAATAGTTCCACGCGACAAACCACTAAGCTCTCTTAAGCCTACAGCGGGACCGGGATCCCTTCCCAGCTGCTTCTCCCACGGTCTTCCGTCAGCACTAGCCGCAGACCGCACAGCTTGCCCACATCTCTGGTCGCCCCGCCCACTTTCTCGCCCCGCCCCAGTCGGCACTTCCTGACCTTTCGCGCAGCGCCCAGACCTCGCGCTCCGCCGGCCTGAGCTCCTCCCATCCAGGAGTCGCCCCGCCCACTCCCTGGCCGTCCCGCAGCGCCCCGCCCACACGCTCGCCACGCCCCGTCTGTGCTCCTCCCGCGAGGCGCCTAGCAGCGGAAGTGGGAACGGCCTGGGGTGTACTTTGGCTCCACCTGGCCTGACGTGGCTCCCGGAAGTGGGACTGGCGCAGGGTCGCGATGCTTTCGCAGGTTAGGGGCTGTGGCGCGTTGTGAGGGCGGCGGTCCCTGGGGGCTTGCCCTGGAAAGCGGTGGGGCGCGAGTGGAGCATCCCGGGGCCAGTGTGTCGGCGTCCCGGCTTGCGGCCGGAGTCGGAGGCGGAATGGGATGGGTACAGGGCCGAGGCCGCTGTCCCGGGGACGTGGTTGGGCGCCCCGAAGCCACTGGTGGACCGTGACCCAGGTTGTGCCGAGGGAGAACAGATCCCGGTGTGGAAGAACGCGTTGTCAACCCGCGGGGAGTGCTGCTCGTTTCGGTGCCCGCCCGCAGAGGCGCCCTCGCGGGAGGTCGCGGTGGTCTTCTCTGCTGTCCCGGGACTGGCGAGTGCGGGGGAGCAGCCTGACCTCTCCGGGTGCGGTGCGATCCTGTAGTAATAATGGGAGGCTCCGCCGGGGCCTTGCTTTCAAGTTTACGTTGCCAAACTGATCTTGAATTGATGGCAGTTAATGGATTTAGTTACAGTCCACAACTTGACAACCAGAGACTAGTATGAATAATTAAATACTCTCTTCCTATTTAAAAAAATATTGTAAAGTGCACTTTCACTTAGATTATCATAGGTGTTTTTTCCCTTGGTGGAGGGATTGCTGTCGCCCAGGCATTGCTGTTTCTGAGGTCCCCTGATAGAAGCACAGTGGCCACTTTTCCGTTTTCCTCTTGTGGCGTCTGCTTTTATGGTCTCACCACCTTCCCTGAGTGACCGACCCTCCTGTGTTTCTCTTATCAGGACCATTCCAGTTACATCACTGGGGCCACCTGGATGGATGGTCCTCATCTCAATATCCTTAATTTAATCACTTCTGCGAAATTTGTTCTGCCAAGTAAAGTGCATATTCACAAGATCCAGGAATTAGAGTTCGGGCTTCTTTGGTGGAGTAAGAAGACACATGATTGGGCCCACCACAACTAATGCAGGGGATGGCCTGAGAAAGGTCATAGAGGTGGGCAGGGGCCCGGTCTGGACATGTGGGGACAGGAGTCTGTTTTTCAGCCAAAGTGCTGTGGGTTTTAAAAAGGGGAATGACATGACCTACTCTGAAAAGGTCACCTTGGCTGCGGGATGGGGATGGCACTCTTTGAATCAGGGGCAGCATACAGTAGATCTCAACCTTGGCTGCACATTACCATCATCTAGAGAGCTCTGAAAAATCCTGATGCCCAGACCACACATCGGAACTTTGCGGAGGGACCCAGGTATCAGGTTTTTTGAAATTTTATTTATTTTTAATGCACCCTGTGTAATTCCAGCCTGTAGCCGAGGTTGAGAACCACTGATCTCATAGATCTGAATTCATTTTACCTTTCTAGCTTTAGTTCCTACCTCACTTTTTCCACCATTCACTTATTCTGTGCGCTCCTTGGCCTTTCCCTAGACATATGTGTGTATTCTTGCTCCTGTACCTTTGAAAATGAACCTAGTCAAGGAACTAGAATGAGCAGGTGACTGACTTGTTCTGTCAAGGCCCAGCTGATAAACTGTCCTGCAGGAAGCTTCTCCAGAGCCTCTTTCCTGTGCACCCATTTGCACTTACCGTTTCTCCTGGTGTTGTTCCTAGTTTGCCGCATACTACAGGCAATCGCCTCCTCTGTGTTCCTCATGCTTCAACAAATGCTGCACTGCCTGGCCTGGCGCTCTGCTAGACGTGAGGGCCCCTCCAATAGCTTAGTGTCTGGATGGAGGTAGGAGTAGGCTTGTAGGAAGGATGTTCTGAGATAATTGTTCAAATGATGATTTGTTCAAGTGCTGTGGGAACAGGGGAAATGATATGCCTGGGGATTGTAGGGAAACTTTCTCTGCTAATTCAGTATTTGAGTTGAAATTTAGAAGATAATTAGATGTTTGCCTAAAGGTGAGCTGTGTAGGGGATGGGGAAGGGAAGAGATTTCTGGGTAGAGAAAACATGGAAGGCAGGGGGAGGGGAGAGCATCGAGTTTTTAGAACACGCAGTAACTATCGCTGTACTCCCGGTGGGAGGGAGTGTCAGAAGGTGAGTAGGGGATCACGTCAGGAGACTGTGCTATGTGTGAAGGAGTTAAGTTTTATCCTGGAAATGTAGGGGCACCATAGAAAAATTGGGGCAGAGAGCGATGTATTACTTCCATGTTGGGAGGTTTACTCAGTGGATAATGAGAGGCTGGAGTAGAACTGAGCATGTGACTAGAAATGGAAGCAGGGAGGCTAGTGACTGGCTGGCAACCAGTAAAGGTATAAACAGCAGATATCTTGTGGTTGAGGCTGAAAGTCAGTTGCATTGAGTTGAAATGTGACCCATTCTTAGGAGCCTAAAGTTGTGAAAGGAAGGAACACTATAGGAAGGAAAGTAGATGATAGCCCTGGCTAGTGCGGCTCAGTGGATTGAGCACCAGCCTGTGAACCAAAGGGTTGTTGGTTCGATTCCCAGTAGGACACATGTCAGGGTTGTGGGCCAGGTCCCCAGTAGGGGGCGCTTTAGAGGCAACCACACATTGATGTTTCTCTCCCGCTCTCCCTCCCTTCTCCTCTGTCTAAAAACAAATAAATAAAATCTTAAAAAAAAAAAAAGAATAGAAGATAGAAGGAGAGATTCAAGGTTAGGGTTTCTTAAAATCTTTTTCATGCTATAAAGCGGTGGACCCCAACTTCCAGGGACTAGTTTCAGGGAAGGAGAGTGGATGGAATTTGCTCTGCTTGCAGCCCTGTTCCTAACAGACTGGTACTGGTCCACAGCCTGGTGGTTGAGGATCCCTGCTACAAGGGACGCCTGAAGAAGTTCATATGCTAATTAGAAAGATCCAGTAGAAACTTTTGAAGATATAAGGAAGTGTAAATAAAATTGATGGAACAAGCCCCCAAGGAGGCAGGAAAAGAAGTGATTCTGAGCACAAATAGATGATTTTGCTTTGGAGAAAAAGAAAGAAGTGTGAGAAGGGGTCAGGGAAACAAGAATGCAAGTCAGATGATTCTGCGAAAGAGCCAAAAACATTGAATTTATCCCCCATAGCCTCAGTGGTCTCTGACTTTGCAGGAGCATCCTCTGTACACAGTGGTTTTCTCACAGGGCTCAACAGCTTGGGAGGGGATGGAGACAGCAGGTACTTGGATTACCACGTGCGGTTTTTGCCAGATGAGTTAGATGGGGTGAAGGAACTGCGCATGCCCTTTTCCTAGGCTGTGAATTCCAGATGGCTTCGACTGTGTCTTAATCTTGTTCTCCGTTCTGACTAGCGTGCTGCCTTGCATGCAGTAGGCATGCGCATACTGAATTCATTTTGCTTCATGGATATTTCATTTTCTTATTAGGATAGTAATGATGACACTGAAGATGTTGCACTGTTTGATGCAGAAGAGGAAGCAGCTGCTAGACCCAGAAAATCCAAAATCAGGTATGAAGATAACTTCGAAGAGTGGCGTTGGTGTCCAGTGCCGTTCCGCCTGTAGACTGGTGCCAGCGGATGGGATTCAGGGCAGGGTGGTTGTGAGGTACTTGGGAATGTTTTGTATCACTAGTATGATCTTAGATCTGAGACAAAGATGGCGTTTCAGATTTCCTTTGGGACTAACTGGCATATGGAATTTTACTCAACACTGAGTTTTCAAATCTGCAAATCCAATTAAGTAAACAATAGTGTGTTCATTCTAGCTACTGTGCGCTAAGAATGCACCATTTCTTTAGATGGTTTCTGTAGATGCATTATGACGTTTTGATTTATTGTGCAAATTTCAAAATTGCATTTTTTGATATAAACTGACATGAAAATATCAAGGCAAACATTTCTATTTCAAATTTAGTTCTCTCTAAAGAAATTCACTTAATGAAATCAAGTTCTATCTAAACCTTGAAAACGAGAGATGCCAGGCACAAAAGACCACATATTGTATAATTTCATTTATGTGAAATGTCCAGAATAGGCAAATCTGCAGAGACAAAAGGTACATTTATGGTTGCCTAGGGCTGGAGAAGGGATGGGGTTGGGATAAATGGGGAGGGACTGCCAGTGGGTATGGGTTCCCTCTGGGGTAATGAAAACGTTCTGAAGTGGATTGTGGTGATGGTTGTACAATCCGTGAATACATAAAACACCACTGAATCATATACCTTAAGTAGGTGAATCATATGGTATATGCATTGTATCTCAGTAGAGCTGTTAAAAAAACTTCTCCTGATGGTAACTTTGTCTTAAGGCCTGAAGTGGTTTCTGAGGGCCTAGAAATTCTTTTGTCATGATTTTTGGACACAGGAAAATAGGATTCGATCCTGAGAGTATGGTTACCATATTTCTCCAAGCTTGGTTAAGTTTCTTCTTGTATATTTTGTGAAAGTTTATATTCCATGAGGTGTTAATGTCATGTTCACACAATGCATTGGCTGTGACAGCAGGGGCTTTGTCAAATAATGGGACTTAAGAAAAAAGAGAAGTATGCGGTTTGCTTCTTCCTTAAGTCATCTCTCTTATTTTGACCAAACTGCATGGTTATGCTATGGCTGAAGCATCTTTCATCTGCATCCGCAGTACCTGTCTAAGTGTAATTGCATTTCTTTTTTTATGTTTTGGTTTTCAGACATCCAGTGGCATCATTTTTCCATTTATTCTTTCGAGTCAGTGCAATCGTAGTCTATCTTCTCTGTGAATTGTTGAGCAGCAGCTTTATTGCCTGTATGGTGACAATTATCTTGTTGTTGTCATGTGACTTTTGGGCAGTCAAGGTAGGTTTGATTATTTTTATTTGAAACCATTTAATATGATGAGACTGAATGGCATATAAATAGTAAAAAAAAAAACCCAAACCCCAAAACTTAGCCTTTTGGATTTGCATTATATTATCTTCTTGTAAAGTGCCAGGTATATCAGATCACATGTAGGTTATTCTACTCGTGTGTGCCTTATATCAGCCTACATCAGCTTTAAAATTAAACAAATAAATGTGACCACAGCCGCAGACCCTACATACAGTATCTAATCCAGTTCACTGGTTTTGCTTCTGGGTCACCTCCAGCCGTGCATATATGATTTCTATAAAGACCCCTGGATGGTTTGTTCACTAATACTTCAGGAGTACCCATCATTTGTGAAGGCCGTAGGGCAGCATTTCGTAACCAGGCCAGTTTTGCACCCTGGACGCATGTCAATGTCTGAAGACATTTTTGGTTATCACAACTGAGGTGGGAGAAGTGTGCTGTTTGCAGCATCTAGTGGGTAGAGGCCAGGGATGCTTCTAAATGTCTTGAGATGCACAGATCGAACAGCTCTCCACAACGAAGAATTACGTAGCCCACTATGTCAGCAGTGCCGAAGTTGGGAAAACCTGTCGTAGAGGATAGAGAGGAGTGTAGGAGTACTTTCAAAGTCAAAGGCTCAGTTAGAGGGATGGATGGGTAGATAGTTGCATGGATGGATGGGTATATGATGTAGTAACTTTTAAAATATTAGCTGTGGACCCTCTGTTCACTGTAAAACTAGACTTGTCTCTGTGTTTAGAAATTTTCATAGCAAAATGGTAGGGGAAAAGTAAAAAAAAAAGCAAAAGCTAATTTTGGAATTTCAGAAACATGTGTATTGAGTCAAAGACCAGTAAGATGTTACAACAGTGTTCACACCCACCAACCCAGCCATTTTAGATCTTTTGATTCTAACAGATACGAGAAGTGATTGGCTTGCTGGCAGCCGGTTTCCATAGGCCCCAAAATGCTGAGAATGAAAATTACAGAAGTCTGTTTTCTTTAGGCTTTTCTTTTGTACAGTATTTGGCTTGTTTTTCTGTGAATTTCTTCTGTTGCTGTATGCTCTAAAGTGTTTACTGTGTCCTGGTCACAACTTTGTCTTTGAGGAAAGTTCTTTTTTGTTGTTCATATAACTTTGTTTAGCCACGTAGAACATGGCCTTTACTCAGCTCTTCCTGGTCATTTCCGAATTCTTAAAATGAGGTGCTTCTGGGCTTAGCGTTTTAAAAGTGTGGCCTAAACGTATATTTTCTGATAAGCTGTTTTTTTTTTTTTTTTAATGAGGGCTTAAAAAATGTCACCCTTTTGTCTGTGTCAGAATTACTTACAGATACCCAAACCAATGCTATGTGGAGCACAATTAAAAAGTCAAGGTGGGGAAATCATTAAATAAACTTGGGAAGGGGGAGGCGGGGTTCCAAACCTAGTTAGAACATAGATGTGTCACAGTTATTATAGATCTCAGTACAGTTGTCAAAAGAAGAGATAGAATCATTAAAAAATAAAATAGATAAATAAAAAGATAAAATTATTAAAAAAAATTTTTAAATTTAAATGTTAATGCCCATACGTTGCTATTGTTTTATTCCTTACTCTGATGGAGTAAAAATTGTTAAATAATGGTTTTAAAATTTTAATGATAACTATTAGTAAAATTTAAAATAAGTTATGTATCTTATTGGAAAAGATAAGAGCAACTAAAACATACTTTATAAAGCAAGAGAATGAAAGAAAGCACATGTCAAGGAAGCTTAAGTATCACAAGGCATAGTACAAGGTGATTGATGGAAGTGGTAGCAAATTAGTTACAACAGTAGATGTAATTTGATTAAACTCTCTTTTTAAAGATAAGAATTTTAAGATTGGGTCAGAAATCAAAGTCCAACCAAAAAGTCCTAACTAAAATCATGACATTATAAAAAGTGTAAAAGGCACAGATAACATCAGACCACTTCAAACAAAAAGAAACTTGGCATTAGAATATTACCATTAGACAAAGTAGAAATGGGAGTAAGATAGCATTCAATGGAACAAAAAAGGTCATTTTATGAATCACAGTGAGACTCATTCACAGAATCATATCTATGTGTAGTAAATCAAACTATGTGTAGTAAACAAACTTAGGAACACTAGAAGATGATGGGGGGAACATTTTGGTAGGGGTCTAACAAGCCACGGTCTCTGCTCGATCAAAGCAGCAAAAATTAAATAAGGTCTAAAGGATCAGAATGAAATGACGAGGTCGATTTAATGGCAGTATTTGGAACTTTTTATGTACAAGGATAATTTGATGGCAAGAGTTCAGTTCCTGTGCAACATTTGTACAAATAATTATAATTAAGTGTCACTATAAAGAAAATTGAAATATATTGCTCAGTGCAGCTACATTTTCTAGCCCAGTGCAACAAAACTAGAAATTAATTAAAAATGGTAGTGAAAACAGGAATTTTAAAAAGAGCCAACCTGCTAAATATCTTGGCCTGAAAAGGAAAAAAGTATAGATAATAGATTATACCTAAAGACATTTAAAAACTCTAAATAATAGATTATTTATACCTAATGACAATGATTATCTATACATAAACTTAGGGAATGTGTATGAAGGTGAATTCAGAGGCAAAAAATAGATTAAAGGCTTTTATTATTAGACAGAGGTCCAGAATTTTTTTTTAAAGGTTTTATTTATTTACTTTTAGAGAGAGGGGAAGGGAAGGAGGAAGAGAGGGAGAGAAGCGTCAATGCGTGGTTGCCTACTGGGGACCTGGCCTGCAACCCAGGCATGTGTCCTAGACTGGAAATTGAACTGGCAACCCTTGGGTTCGCAGGCCCGCTCTCAATCCACTGAGCTACTCCAGCCACGGCCAGAATTTTTTAAATTAAACTTCGTTTTTAATTCTCAACTGAGGATGTATTTATTGATTTTAGAGAGAGAGGAAGGGGGAATGAGAGAGAGACATTGATTGGTTGCCAACCATACAAGCCCTGATGGGGGATTGAACCCACAAACTAGGCGTGTGCCCTGACCAGGGATTGAACCCGAAACTTTTTGGTGTATGGGAGGACGCTCTCCAGCCAACTGAGCCAAGCAGCCAGGGCAGGTCCAGAAGTTTTTAAAACAAAAGCAATCAGCTTGAGAGAAATTAGGAAAATTAATATTGATAAAAGTAGAAAGTAGAGAATTGGAAAATGGGAAAATGGAGGAAGTAATATTCTAAGAGCTGTTATTTGAAATTGCCAGTAAAATAGAGCTCTGAATGGCCGCGGTCTTTGCCAGCTCTTTCTCTTTCACTTAGCCTGTAAACGTTAGCATTTCTACAAAATCAGTTACAGTCTTTCAGGCCCCTGCTTTTCTCCTCTGTTCTTTTCCTAAGCACTGTCATCTGTGCTCCTGATTTCAGATGCTTATCTCTAAGCCGGGTTGACTCCCAGGTCTGTGTCTCCAGCCCAGGTTTGTCCTTGCTGCTCCAGACCTATCCATCTGTCTTCTTGACATTTTTATTTGGCTTTCTTGGAGGCACCTCAAATTCAACATGTGTAAAACACTCCTTCCCGTCTTCCAGCCTCCAAAATGCTTCCCTTCCACCAGCGTTCCCCTTTCACAGGGCCTTGAATCAATTTTTTTTTTTTTTACGTGAGCAAACCAAAAATATATGAGTTGCCTTCTCCATATCCTATATCAGGTTAATCACCAAGTCCCATGAGCCCATAGATTTTATTTCTTCCTGAGGGCTTCCATGCCTGCTTATCTACCTGGTGGATTATTCTCATTCACATATTACCTCAGCACAGTGATTCCTGGTCTGTGTCTGTGCCATGGATTCCTTTGGTAGTCTTCTGAAGTTATGAATAGTGTTTTTAAATACAGAAAAGAAAATGCACTAAGATTAACTATCACTACGGAAGTCAAAGGAAGTCACTTATATTGAAATATAATGAAAACATTAAAAAGGCACATTTCTAATTTAATGGTCTGCTCTTTATTTATGTACTAAATAGCAAGACCTAGTAGCAGGCCTAATTCCTTTGAAAGCAGTGATGAACATAAATAATATTTTGTGATATCTGCAACAAGTGTAGTATAATATGAAAAATATCTTTGGTTTTTATTGTGATAATACCTCAGGTACTGTTAATTCTACCGTGGTTAATTATCTACATTCATAATTGAAAGATAAACTAAATTTTAGCCAGAAGTTAGTGAAAATAAAGATACAATTTTCTGCATCCAAGTTCACAGAACCCCTGAACTCTATTAGTGGATGCCACTGATTAACAATTTCTTGCATTATTGATTCCTCTTTATCCTTTAAATTTCATTCCCAGTGTTGATTCCTCAGAGACACTTTGCCTGACTAGGTCATTTTTCCCTGTTGGACTTGCGAAGCCCACTCTTCTCCCTCACAGTACTTAGCATGTTCAGTAACGGAACATATACACATTGGTTGACTGTCTCTTTCCCCATAGCACTTAAAATCTCCACAAGGTTAGGAAATGTACCTGCTATCACCATATTATTACATGCTCAATAAATATTTGTTGAGTAAATAAGGATTAGGAAAGCTATCAGAGTAATTTGTTAAGTTAATAAGGAAGAGCACTTGGTACCTTTGAGGTACTGAGTGAAGGCCAGGACCTGTAACCATTGTCTTCCTCAGTCGAAAGCTCTCTCTTGATTCCTGTAAAGGCACTAATCCCATTCATGAGGGCTCCACCCTCATGACCCCATCTAATCCTAATCATCCTCGAATACCACATGGTGGGGGGTAGAGTTTCAGTGTACAGAATTGGGGGGGACATAAACATTCAGTCCATAAAAACCATTTTTAGAGATACACAGTTATAAAATACATGTAGTTACAGTCAGGATATATAGGAAAAATAGGTCAGAGTGGCTAATGAGCGAGGGGTTTAGGAACACGTTAGGGAATGGGAGAAAGGACAGGACTCAGGAGGGGAAGGAAGGGTAATGTTGATGAAGGTGTTTACGCTGTCACCCCCACCCTGCTGGTCCTGCCATTGCCATTTTGTTTCATCTTTTGTCCAGGCCTGGTGTGTCATGGTATAAAACTGAATATTATGGAGGTAAAGCAGGTGCTATTTTGTTTATGAAAGGTGGCACTGAGGTATGACCTTACAGTAGATCTTTAAATAATGTTTTTAAAGTGTGTGTATATTAACCTTTACCAGAATGTCACAGGTCGACTAATGGTTGGCCTGCGTTGGTGGAATCATATTGATGAAGATGGAAAAAGTCACTGGGTGTTTGAGTCCAGGAAGGTAGGCTCCTCCCTCCTCCTGCTTTGAGAGCCATTCAATAAATCAGGTGTAGATTACATTTGAATATTTATGGGTGAAGTATTTAAGAGTAAAAGTACTATCCCAAACATTTTGCATGCCCACACTAAACCAGATGGCCCTCTAAAACTAATTATATTTGTCTGACCAGAAACAGTGTGTGTATAGGAAGAATCCTCAGAGAGTGGACTTAAGCAGTGTGCTGAGCTTCCTGTTCGGGGTTGCTGTTTGAAAAAGGGTCTCTTTCTGATGGCCCTCAGCTTTATGTTGCCTGGCCTGGAATAACTACTTCTCATAGCTTGCTCTGTCCTTGCTCGCATGTCCTTTTCCATTGTGGGCAGGAAACAGAAATGGAAGGACTGCAGCTGGACAGAAAATCCGAAGTGATCAGAGCAGTCTGTTCTTTAAGTTGGACCTTCAGGGGCTCTGAGGGGGCTCTGGTCTGTTTTAGGTTGGCCCGCTTATCGATATTGAGCTTCGTTCCCCTGTGGAAATCAGTGTGGGTGTCAGAGGACAAAATTCTTGGAGACAATACCAGGGAAATTGCTTGCCTCCTGCTTGGAAGCACCTTGACAGGCATTTCTCACAAAGCAGCAGTATGGTCAGTGAACCCATGGTCCTTTGCGTTGTAAAATCTGCCTAATAAACAACTCACCACTCTTCTAAATCCTGGGTTTTGCTAAGATACTCTGGTCATTGTCCAGAATGGCTTAATTCCATTTTTTTTTTCTGGGTGCAGACTTACCTTTTAGGAGGACTGTAGCCTTGATTTCCTTGACTTTGCCCCGAGAAAGTATCATTTAAAGCTTCCCTATGAATGAACAGTGTAAATGCAAGAAGGATAGAATAGAAGCCTATCAGACCACCGTAAACTGTCTGCTCTGCCCTGAAACTACAAATTCTTGATTTAAAACAAAGTATATTAAATCCAGTTCCTAAAATTACAGTAGTGTTAGATCTACTGACTGTTTTTTTGGGGGGCTTGGGGGGAGTGGGAGTTTGTAACTTAGGACTTGGGATGTCAGTGTTAATCTATTTGAATTTGAGGGTAAGATGTTTTTCATCAGAAATGTTAAGCTTCATATGATATCACAAAACATTGGTTATTAAATTCATGTTCTTTTACAGGCATCCTCTCAGGAGAATAAAACTGTTTCAGAGGCTGAATCGAGAATCTTCTGGTTAGGGCTTGTTGCCTGCCCCGTGCTGTGGGTGATCTTCGCCTTCAGCGCTCTCTTCTCCTTCAGAGTGAAGTGGTTGGTGAGTACCGGGCAGGACTAGGGAGTAGTCCGTCAAGACGCCCGAGGGCTAATCACAGTGAGCAGCTGTCCAGGCCAGCATTAGGGACCTCTGATGAGTAGGCGGCTTGGTCGTCTCTTTCCCAAGTTTGATTTCCCAGTCTGCTCTTTAAGTATTGTTGAGCAGAGCCGTGTCAAAGACCTCGCTGCCCCAGTTCTCCAGGTGCCCAGGATGATTTTAATTGAACCCACCTTGTAGAGAGATGACTGGATTTATCACATTATTATCTTGTTGGATGAGATGTTCAATAAACTCCAAACAAACATGTTTAGCTTAATTTGGAACTAACAGAGTGGTCTTTTTTAAAATACTGCTTGGTAGCCTGTTCTGGCTGTCTATTACTTATATAGTAAATCTTGTCAAAACTTAGTGGCTTAAAACATCAACAGTCACTTCATGATCTCTCACAGTTTCTCTGATTCTTGAGCCTGGATGGTCGTCTCCTCCCTGGGTACTCACATGGTCTTCCCTCTGTCCATGTGTCTGTGTCCTCTTTTCCTCTACTTACAAGGACATCAGTCATGTGGATTCGGGCCCACTCTGGTGGCCTCATCTTATGTTAATTACCTCTTTAAAGACCCATCTTTAAATGTAATCACATTTGGGAGTACTGGGGTTACTACTTCAACACATGCGCTTTTAGGGGACATGATTCAGCCCATAACAACAGCCGAGCTCAAGTGGCACAGCGCCACTCTGCCACCTACTTGTATTCAAGGGAGTGGAATTAGGCTTTGCACCTTGATTGGTGGGGGGTGGAGGTGTTAAAGAAGCTTCTCGAAGAGCATGTGGACCAGGAGATATTGTTGCTGCCATCTTTGGGAAATGAAATGTTTGGGAACTTGCCCCAGACTGTGAGTCTTAATTCTTTTAATAGTTAAGTTTGTCTCACTTACCTGTTGATAGCAGATATATTTTGACCTTACTGATGTTTTTTTCTTATTTTCTTGTCTCTATTTTGCTATATAGGTTCTCTTTTTCTTTGCGTGTACATATACATAAATCTTTTTTGCAATTTGGAAGGTTTATTGTCTACTTCTGGTTTTTCTAATATTGATCTTAATTACATGTTTGTATCATACAGTCTTTCACGAATTTGGAAGTGTGCTTCGTATCTGATTTCCGGCTGTGGTGTGGAGATGGTCAAGTTACTGCTCATGGTTCCTCCCACCTTTCTTCCCTGCTTCCACCTCTGTATTTTTGTTGAATATACAGTTGGCCCTTGAACAACGTGGGAGTTAGGGGTGCTGACCCCCCATGCAGTCGAAAATCTGCGTAAAACTTTTGACTTCCCCAGGGCTTGACTATGTAGTTATTTTAAGCAATTCACTTAAACCTGCTTATTGACTTAACAGACTCTGTTTAGAAAAGAAGTAAAATACTCTGAGGCTCTCTTTTTGTTTCTTCCCTTTCGATTGCTTGAGTTTTGTTTGTTCCGGTATTATTCTTGCTGTCAAGGTTTGTAACATTAGCTTTTGAACTATATTTCGGACTGTTTGTTCAGTCTTTGATAATAGTATTTTAAAATACATTGATTGAATCTTTTTATTGGAGCTTTTCCTTTTACCTCATGGATGGTTAGCTACATTTCATTGCTGGGTGATTTTTTTCAAAAAATTTTAAGTGTTATTTTCCTTTGGCTCTGTCATGTTTAAGAATATGAGCCTTTCGACGTTGTTCTTGAACGACAGTGTGGCTAGGTAAATATTCTTGGGTTACAGCTGCTTTTGTCATTTAGAACACATTATTTCATTATTTTCTTATATCAAATTTTGCAGAGAAATCTGAGGCCAGGCTTACTTAACCTCCATGTAAGTGAGTGAGTCATTTTTCTCCCTGGACAAAGAATTTTTTTATTATTCTTAAAGTTTTAAGATATCATATTCAGAATGTCTTTGTGTTTATCTTTTTAGATTGATTTTTCTGGAAACTGTGCTCCTCTAATATGCAGGTGCAGATTTTGCTTTGAAGCGGAAAATTGTCTTCTGTTAAGTCTTTAAATTTATTTATGTTCTAGTTTTTGGTTTCGCTGATTCTGAGGCGCCGGTTGTCTCTGTTGGATCGTTTCTGTCTGTTCTCATCTGTCGTCATCAGTTGCTCTGCGCTCTCAGTCTTCTCCTCTGTCACTCAGCAAAGACTTTAAGAGTCTTTTATACGCCAGGCCTGTTCTTAGCGCCGGGGGTGTTGCCAGCAGATGGACAAACAAGGTAACTGCTCTGGTAGGCCGTGTGTTCTCTGTTCTCCAGAAGGGTAATGTGGACACACAGGAAGTAAGGGAGCAGAGGCTCTTCGATGATGATACCAGGTAAGAGTGGAGCGTGCAAGGGAGGAGAGCAGTGGGCTACTTTGGGTCGTCAGAGGCTTCTCTCTGTATGTCCTTAGCTCTGCCAGCTTCATTTTCTTCTCCTTCTATTGTGTTATCTTACCTTCATTCTCTCTGAATTCTTATCTTCAGGTTCTTGCATAGGGCAAAGTATTCCCAGGAATGCTTTTTATTTTGGTGGACTGTATTTCTTTCAGAATAGATTCTTAACCTATCTCTTGCACGCTGTGTTCTTTATTTTCACTTATTTGCTATAGTATTGCAGAGACACCTTTCCCTTTGTCCCTCTCCATTTTGCTCCTGCTTGCAGACTCTGCCTGGGCCTTCTCTTTGTGCTGGTTTAGTGTGGGTGATTCCCCTGACTGCCTTCCCCTGTATGGGAGATATATGGGCTCTGCTGTGAGCTAGACTTCAGGGGCCTGAGGCACAGGCATGAGGAGGAGAACAGAGCCAGGCCTCTGGCTGCCTTGGCTGGCTTGCTTCAGTTTTGCCTCTTTTTATGAAGTGGAGTTCCTGTTTCCTGGTTGGATGTGTGTTCTTTCTGGGTCTCTTCTGATTTAGACCCTTTATGAGGCCCTGGAGCCTTAGCATCCATCTGGGAGAGGCAGCCCAGTCTGTCTTTCATTTTTTCCTCCTTTATTTTTTTTGTTGACTCTATTGCCTATGTCCCTGTTTTTGTCCCGTTTGCCCCCTTTCTCCCAGCCCCAGCTCCTCTTTCTCCCTGGCCATCACCACACTGTCGTCTCTCTCCAGGGGTCATTCATACAAGTTTTTTTCTCTAATCCCTTCACCTTCTTTCATCCAGTCTCCCTCTCTCCGCTCCCCTCTGACAGTTGTCAGTCTGTTCCATGTAACCACACCTCTGATTCTGTTTTGTTTGTCATTTAATTTTGTTCATTAGATTCCATGTATAAGTGAGATCATATGGTATTTGTCTTTCTCTGACGGGCTTATTTCACTTTGCATAACACTCTCCCAGTCCATCCATGCTGTCGCAAACAGTAAGGGTTTCTTTTTTATGGCTGTGTAGTATTCAGTTGTGTAAACGCACCACAGCTTTTTTATCCACTCATCTACTGATGGGTACTTGGGCTGTTTCCAGATAATGGTTATTGTATGTAATGCTGCTATGAACACAGGAGTGCATACAGTCTTTCGAATTGGTGTCTCTTCAATAAATAGTGTTGGAAAAATGGGACAAATATATGCAGAAAAATGAAACTAGACCACCAACTTATACCACACACAAGAATAAACTCAAAATGGACAAGAGACCTGAGTATAAGTCACCAAACTATAAAGATCCTGCAAAAAACATAGGTAGCAAAATCTCAGACATTTGTGGGGGCATTATTTTTGCCGGCATGTCTCCCAGGGCGGTGGAAATAAAGGAAAAAATGAACAGATGGGACTACCTCAGACTGAGAAGCCCAGCCTTTCTTTAGCAGTGTTCCACTTCCCCAAAGCCAAGCCGGCGGAGGTGATGAGAAAAGGAGTGTGGGCTCGTGTAAGACCACGGGGTGGGAAGGTGGCCTTGCCCGGGCTCTTCACGAATCTCTCCCACTCTCTCCTCTCTTACGGTCTTCCACTTGATGACGGGTGGTCCTTCCGTGCTTTCTCTACTCCTTATCCTCCTCTCCCCTACACCCCAAGCATGGGGGCGTCTAGTGTCAAGCTGCTGGGATCTTCCTGCCTCAGTTGGGTTGGAAGGGGCTGCTGCTCTGTTTCTGCATTTTCTTCTTAGGGTTATCTGTATCCTCTGGCCTTCTGACTCTGAGTTGTTAGGGGTGGTGATTACTAGTAAAAATTTTTCTTCAAGCTTCCATGGACAGTTAGGAGCTATATAGAGCGACACCAAGCTGACCCTTTCTCTGCCAGCCAGCCCTTTTTTATATTTATTGGTACCAGCTTATTTGCCTTTAAAAAAGTTTGTTTGCTATTTATATCTTAGGGGAAGGGAGATCTTGGTATAGTCGTCCCTCACTATATTGCAGTTCACTTATTGCTGCCTCACTGTATTGTGGCTTTTTAAAAAAACATATATCTAATTTTGTATTGTGGAGTTTTCACTATATTGTGGGATTTTGCAGCATATAGGTATTTATATAATATTTATGATTTTAATTATTTTTGCCTAAAAAATTTAAAACAATATAAAAAATGTAAAAAAATGTTAATCCAAACATATTAAAAGAATATTAAATCGAAATAAAATACAGTATGTATTTCATCAACGGATGAATACCGTACTGTACACAATGGAAATGCAGTAGCCACTACCGCTTGCACAAGTTTGCCAGCATGAGATTGTACCCGGCACACTATTGGCTGATGGAATGGAAGGTGACCAACCACAGCACTGTGTTCTGTATCCTGGGCGCTGATTGGCTCAGTGACCGCAGCATCAGTCTGCTCTCCCACACTGTGCCCATACGTTCAGCATCTCTCCTTGTCCACTTCACTTCAACGTCTGGTCGCTGCATGTATTGTTGCTCTGCGGTGTTGTGTTTTTGTGAAATCTTCGTAAAAGTTTGAATTCATTTCAAGCCCTATGATGCCACCCAAACGTTCTGTGCCTTCTAAGGCTTCCGGCACCAGAAGCCAGTGAACCCAAGCACCAGAGGGATATGCTTACCATCAAAGCAAAGGTGGAACTTCTCAACATGTTAAAGGAAAGCAAAAGCTACGTGGCTGTAGGCCGCCATTACAGGATCAACAAATCTACTGTTTGCTACATAAAGAAAGACGAGAAGAATATTAGGTCTACGGCAGCAATGACTTTTAACAAGACTGCAAAGAGGGTGGTTACTTCCCGCAGTAAGGCCATTGTGAGTATGGAGTCTGCATTGGCCCTGTGGATAAAGGACTGCAGGAAGAATATCTCACTAGATACCAACACCATCCAGACAAAGGCCAAGAAACTTTATGATAGTTTTGTAGAAAGCACAGACGTTCACGACGGTGACAAGGATGAAGACGAGGATGACGACACAGAAACAGGACCGTTGAGTGCTTCTCTCACCAGACCAACCCCATTCAGTGCCAGCAAGGGCTGGTTTGACAAATTTCAGAGACGCTTTGGACTCAAGAGCATTTCTCTGCATAGAGAAGCTGCCTCTGTGGATGTCCACTCACAACTGTTGATGGACGAAGACCTGATGGAGATGACGAAGTCAGCAAGTGAAGAAGAGGATGAGGAACAAGACGAACTACGGGTTGGAGAAGAGGAGGAGGTTGGCCTAATACTCGATTGTCTTGCAACCATGGTCAGAATGGCCAAAGAACTTCAGGGAGTGACTGAAAAATGGGACCCCCAGATGCTTTGTTCATTGCACTTTGTAAATACAGTCGAGAGTGGCATGTCAGTTTATAAAAACCTCACTCAAGATAAAAAGCAGTGCCAGCAACTCCCCATAACTATGTTCATTACTTGGACGAAGAGATCAGTTACGCCTACGCCTTCAGTGGAAATAGAAGTTATGGCCCAGGGCGAAGATACTGCACCACCTGATGAAGCGCCCGATGAAGTGGTGCCTTCAGAGGAGCTGTAATGCTCTTCTTGGCTGTGCAGTACATTCATCTCATCGTCATCACCTTCATCGCCATCAGTACTGCACAGCTACATAATTCATGATCTTCATCATTCAAGTTGTAGCATACTTCACTGGTGAGTGCCCATATAGAATTTTATATGTTGTTAAAATTACGTAGGTTTAAGAGTGTAGAAAGTGTTTAAGAGCACATGAAGTGTTTATAAGAGTGCGGGAAAGGTTAATAAGAGAGTGGGAAAGGTTTATAGGAGTGTGGGAAGAGTTTGTAAAGCCTTAAAATATATATAAATAATAAAATAAATATAATGCTGCTACTTCGCGGATTTTCACCTATTGCGGCGGGGGGCGGGTCTCTGGAACGTAACTCCTGCGATAGGTGAGGGATCACTGTATCTGGTGTTACTACATGATTGTAAACCAGAAGTCTGCTTGTTTTAACTTATACATACATTTTCAGGTCAGTTGCCATTGGATATCAGTGATGCCTCAGCGGTACTCATACTCAGTCTGTGCACTCAGGGGCTCTGGCATGTTGGTGGCACTTACCAGGAGTGTCCCAATTTGAGAACCATGGGATGTCAAAGGAAATTTATTTAAATAAAAACATACTTTTAAGTTTATTTAGGTAACTAGCAACCTTATATAATTCTAATGTGTTTATTTCTGTGAAACATGCATTTAAAACAAAGTACAACTCTAATACTTCCTTTACTAAAGATTTGAACCTATTCCTTAATTAAAACATTTAAGTACTTTCATCTGCTTAAATGCACCTGTACAGCTTGTTAAGGGCAGTAAGTCTGGGTTGGAAAAAGACATTCTCTTCAGCTGTCTCACTTTTTAAAGGTGTAAACATTCCCTGGGTAGTCCTTTCATTAGCAGATAAATTGATGACTTGGACTTGAGTTTTTCAGGAGCATGTTGGGAAACTGTGGCCTGCCCGCCAGATTCAGCCCAACGCTGGCTTTTGTAACTTTCCTTTGGAATAGCCTCGCCTGTTTGCATGGTGTCTGTGGCTGCTTTGGGGCTGGACTGGCAGAGCTCAGGGGTTGCAGCAGAGACCTTATGACCCACAAAGCCCAAAATGTTAGTGGTCTGGCCCTTCACAGCAGGGATGTCAGACTCGTTTTCAGTGGGGGCCACATCAGCCTTGCGGTTGCCTTCAAAGGGCCGAAATAATTTTAGGACTGTATCAGTGTAACTACTCCTCAGCTGTTAAGGAGTCGAAATTACATTGGTTCCCTCGAAGGCAACTGTGGCCCCCAGGGAAAATGTGAGGCTGATGTGGCCCCCAGGGAAAATGAGTTTGACACCCCTGCTTTACAGGAAAATTTTGCCAGCCCATTCTAGAATATTTAGCCATGTGATCCCCTTACGTTGCCCTAATTAACTTTATTTCCTTAATATTTAAGAGTAGGCTTAAGGTTTTTATTCTCAGTCCTGAATGATCTTACTGGGGTCATCTGTAGGACCCTTGATGTAGCCACCAGGAAACAACAACGCCGCCAAGTGCCTTTCCTCCTCGTGCTCCGCCCCTTTACCCCATCCGCCCCTCTCTCCGAAGACAGACACGCCTGCTGATGGCCGCCCTGAGGCACTGATTTGCCCTCCTGGGAGCCAGCTGAGACACACACGTTACATAGAGCAGAGATTCACCTCTGCATGCGCTTAGCTTACTGAATTTGATCCATTTCTTGACCACTCTTTTGTAATTAGTTCTTTAAGGAATAATTAACATTTGAGCCTCTTCTCAGTCTCATTTACTTTTTTTACATCTTTGTACACTGGCCATGGACAATGGACACAGAATGGTCCCCCCACTGCATTCCCGGAGTTGGCCTGGTGCCTCCGACAGCATATGTATTTAATAAGTGTCTGCAAGGTGGCTGCCTTGTAGCTGCCAAGGCTGACGTAGTGCCTGTGCAGAGTGTATGTTGGATCGGTCTGCTCTGGCAAGTGATGCAGTCTTATTGGAGCAATACCCCCATGGTAGAGCTTCCTTTTCTTTTTCCCATAACACTCTGCCTTGTCTCATTCCTGGCATAGAGAAAGGTTAATCAAATTTAGGCCAGTAACTGTTGACTGATTATTTTTCTCTTCCCCAGGCAGTGGTCACCATGGGCGTGGTGCTACAAGGTGCCAACCTGTATGGCTACGTCCGCTGCAAAGTGGGCAGCAGGAAGACTCTGACCAGCATGGCCACGTCGTATCTGGGGAAGCAGTTCTTAAAACAAGTACGTGTTTTCTGGAGGGGAGGGTGACTAATGCAGTGATTTCTAACTCGTGTAGTATTTCATTTTTATGAAATGCTTAAAGTTTTTTAAGGCACATATTTATTTAAGTATGAGATCATGATAATAAAGATACTTGATTACTTTTGGGAGGCTTTAAGGACATTCCAGAAATGTATTGTCAGTGTCCTGAAAATATTTTAAAACCAGAGAGAGAAACTGTCATTGATAATAACTTACTTTTCTACAAAGTGTCTTAAGTTCAGTTGCTTTTCATTAATGGTAGTGGCTGCAAAAGTTTTGAAGAATGCTGCTGTATGGTTTTAGGGTTTGTGTAGTGAGAATGAGTAGAAACAGTGTGAGACTAAAGATTGTTTTAAAGTGCTCAGATTTTTTTTAGGACATACAGGTCTTATTGCAGTTCCCTAATGTGAGTATTTAAATCAGGGTTTTCAGTGCGATAGGCGTATTTGTTAAATCTCCTGGGAAGAATGATGACATCTTGGATTGCGGTGGTAGGTTGGGCAGGCACTGTTGTGCTGGGCAGTGGTGCTCAGACCTGAACTTGCACCAGGATCACCTAGAGGCTAAAACACAGATCGCGGGGTCACACCCCCGAGCTTCCTTATCAGTGAACCTGGGAGGGGGTCTCATAATTTGCATGTCCCCAGCGGTGTTGATGCAGCTGGTCCAAGGACTGTATTTAGAGAACTAAAGCCCTGAGATTTGAAGTTCCTACTCAAGAACATACAGCTAATAAGTGGTACAGAACTAGGGCTAATTCAGCTCTCCTCTCTTAAAATCCATTGTTCTTTCATTGTTCTTTTATACAGTCTCTCTTGCATAAATAAGTAGGGGAAACAAATACTCTTGTAGGGATGCGATTCTCCTCCCAAGGGTTTTGCACGGTCCCAGTATACCTTCGCTGTGGTCCGCCTTATGCTAGTTGTCAAGTGTGTGCTTACGTGGGGTTTTTCCCTTGGGGTTTCCAGTGTTTCTGAAATGGGGTGGCTGTTGAATACAGGTGAAACTGGACGTTGAGCCTGACATAGTATCAATTGGATTACTAGGCTTACATGGCACCTGGTGATGCTCTGCTAAAATGAGACTGGCTTGCTGGACATTTGGGTGGATCCATTGATTTGCTTCTCTAACATATTTGTAATTTTTAACCTAATGGGGCCATTGAATGCAAGTTAATATAGTAGCTGGCTCTGCTTACTAATACAGAATATTTTCTTACTGCTTTCAAGTCTGGTATGTTAAGTGAAATAGCTTTGTTTTTTTTATTAAGGAGTTCTTACTCTTTTGCAGAATACTGGAGATGACCAGACCTCCTGAGGAGAGGGAAGGCAAAGCCTGTGTGTTCTGTTACATTGGGAAAACTGAAGAGATTCTTGACTGAACATTTTAGAACTCAGTATGTGTTGCAGAGAGTAGTGTTGGGTTTGTTTGTTCATTTTAAAATTTACTTTAAAAAAATGATTTTCATATTAAGTTTTATTTCTAGCATTTGGGGCTTGAAAATGTGATGTTGCTAGAAGCAGTCAAAGTTGGGTCCATGGTGTGCATGTGTGTGTGCACAGTCATGTGATAT
The DNA here is from genome assembly GCA_004026765.1 of Micronycteris hirsuta. Taxonomy (NCBI): domain Eukaryota; kingdom Metazoa; phylum Chordata; class Mammalia; order Chiroptera; family Phyllostomidae; genus Micronycteris; species Micronycteris hirsuta. The sequence goes on from PVJI01004349.1 coordinate 23,595, forward strand.
CCATACGACACACTTGGCGAAAGTTTATGTCCGTGTACACACATAATGAAGACCTTTGCATTTTGATCCATAGAACGTAGAAGGATGTTCTTAATCTCATTTCAAAACTCTTATGTGTCTATATATTATTTCTGTAGATTATCTTCAGAAGAAATTTTCATTTCCATGGTAAGAGTGAGCGCTTTGACTTATGTATAAGTTAGAAATAATTATTAATTTTACAACTTAATATATACTCATGATGAAGTTTCTTATCCTAGGCATTCATAGGCAGATTAGAACCAAATTTGGGACAGTGGTGTGAACTAGTTTGTAAAATTTTATTTATTTTTATTTGTAACAAGTCGTGTATTTTAGGCCCAATTCATATAAATGAATCTTCACAGTCTGTGTGTAAGGGATACGTAGCGATTGCGTCTGTTCCATTCACTTCTGGGGAAGGGTAGCCAGACTGTACTTGGAACTTCCTGGAAGAGCTTCAGTGTATTTGGCCTAATGAAATCTGTCTTTTACCAACAAAAGAGTATTATTCTTATGTCATAGTAAGAATAATCATTTAAATACCTGGCATAATAAATGCCTAAAAGACATTTTATTTTATGAATCTTTTTTTTTTCTTGCTGTAGTGGGGATATTGTAAATCATGCATTTGTATTAATTAAAAAGCAATATATGTAACAGTCTAGAAACTGTTATAGAATGTGTAAATTCTCTTGTACGTATACTTAAATTTTGCTGGAGTCTTAATCAACTGATAATTCTGGTGTATTTATACATTGTTAAAAATTTGTAAAAGTGATTTTGTTTAATTGGAGTGATGGCTTTGAAGGTGCATAACTTTATATTTGTATAAAACTCTACTGTTTACAAAGCACTTTGACACCTGTAATCTCATTTGATCCTCGTGACAGACCTGTTCTGTGTGAGACCTGTGAACAGATACTGAAATGGAACTTCAGGTTAGTGAGTGACTAGACAGGGGAAGCCCAGGTTACAGGAAGACTCACTGGGGTACATTACTGTTTTCGGAGGAAATACTTGTCTCTAATGTCTTTTCATTATTTCTTAAGCTGTGTGAAAGACATTGATTGGTTGCCTCTCTCATGCCCCCAGCCCGGGATCTGACCCAAAACCCGGATGTATGCCCTGACTGGGAATTGAACCAGTGCCCTTTTGCTTTCCTGTATGATGCCCAGCCAAGTAAACCACACTGATCAGGGCTACTTGGTATTTATTTCAATGAAGTAAAACTTACGTCCACACAAAAACCTACACATGGATGTTTATGGCAGCTTTCCTCATAATTGCCCCAAACTGGAAGCAACCAAGATGTCCTGCAATAGGTGAATGAAGAAACTTTAGTCCATCCAGACGATGGGATATTATTCAGCACTAAAAAGAAATGAGCCATCAAGCCATGAAAAGATATGGAAGAACCTTAAATATATATCAGTAAGTGAAAGAAGTGAATCTGAAAAGGCTGCATATTGTATGATTTCAACTTTATGACATTCAGGAAAAAGGAAAACTATGGAGACGGTAAAATGATCACTGGTTGCTAAGAATTGGGGTGGGGAGAAGAATGGAGTATAGAGGATTTTTAGGGCAGTGAAATATTCTATGTCATATTGTAATACTGGGTTTATGTTACTATACATTTGTCCAAATTCACAGAATGTACAACACCAAGTGCGAACCCTAAGGTACATTATGGACTTAGTGTGATTATGATGTGTCACTGTAAGTTCATTGATTTCACCTAGTGTCGGGGATGTTGATAACAGGGAAGGCTGTGGATGTGTTGAAAGTATACGGGAAATCGTTGTATCACCCTCTCAATTTTGTTGTGAATCTGAAAGTAGCCTAAAAAGTAGTCTTAAAAAATATCAGAAGAGATTTCAGGTCAATAGTCTAATCTTTCACCTCAGGAAACTAGAAAAAGAAGAGAAAGTAAACCAAAGGAAAGAAAAGGAAGGAACTGACTAGGAAAGACTAAAATGACTAAAATCAGCAATGAAAGAGGGGACATTGCCACTGAGAAAAAGCAATCCTTACCAAATACTTCTGTGAAGTGAATGGTTGTCCCAACAGAATATAAAGCATTGTATACCTATTTTGCGGTGTTAACATTGTCATATAAGCACTCAAACATTGTGCTTTCTCCAAGAAGTTTTCTGTATGGCTCGTTTCATCCTCACAACCTTCTCAGAAAGCAGGAGGTGTTGCGTGGAGGAAGATGCGGTCCTGAAGAGCTTGTGTTTGGGTCACGCCGACCCTGTTTGTGGATCCAGTTCTGCGTTCTGGTTTTGACTTTGAACAAGCTACTCATCCCACTTTTACATTGAGGCAGTAAGCTGAGAGTCATAAGTAACATTACCTACCCTTTAATGTGTGTGTGTGGGGGGGCCCCTAAGGATTAGATGAGATAGATAAGCCACATAAATATTCAGCATAGTCTCAAACACATGGCAAGCACTCAGTAATGGTAACTCATTCAGGAAGCAAAATAGAATTGCTTAGCTAGTTAAAGGTAGGGCCATCAGAAAATCTAACCCCTAGTTATGTGGCTTCTCTTTAGATTCACTTCCAATCTATGGCATGGATAATTCAAAGAGAACAAAACAGTCAGTTACAGGAATGTGGATTCTTTTTTATTTCATTTAGAACAAGTTATAGATCATAAGATTATGAGCTGGCAACTTACTGTAATATTCATTTATAATTTATTTTATATCTGATGGACATCCTGTCATGTTCTTCAGATTGTTGAAATTCAACTATGCTATGGAATCTTCATATTTGTAACTTGCGCATCATCCACTAGATGGCAGCACAACAACATAAAAAGTAAATGAAACAGCCACATCGCTGCACCGTATTTACTTGATCTAATGGGGAATGATGGTTTTCCTGGAAAATCAGCTGCAAGTAGTGTGTGAGGACTAAATCCATGTTTCCTGTTGTTGGAATGATTTTAATGAGTGATTTTAATTAAAATCAGCGCAGATGAATGGACAGACGCTGAATGAACAAGTCCGCGAATAGACTTAGGGCCCACAATGTATTGGACACAGAGGTGCAGGAGCTATCTGTGATACATGCCAGCCTTCCTCATACCGCCAAACACCCGCCCCTTGGAACAGACGAGAACACCGAGGATTACAGGGCCAGTAGCTTTCCCAGGGTCATACCCCTAGAGAGAGGCCAAGCCAGGATTTGTCAATCAATGGGGTGGGAGGTGGGGAGAAGGTAGCTTTGAATTTAAGATATGTTGGGTTTGAAGCCAATGGTCACAGCCAAGTATCAGAGTGGGATGGAAACCTGGAATTCTGCTTTAGCATTGGGAAAAGGTATACATTTGACAGGCATTCCTGTAGAGCAAATTTGAAACTGTAACAATGTATGGAGCTGTCTGTGGCAAGTGTCTGTTAAAGAGCAAACAACTGAAGTGCAAGGAGCGAGGTGACGGGCAGAGGGCGAAGGGTACCTGCACTGGAGGCAGACCCGAGTGAAAATCATGCTGTGTGTTCTTGACCAGGACACTTAACCGCTTTGACCCTTTGCAGTAACCCTATGAGGGACATTTATCTTCATTTACAGATGGGGAAGTGGAGGCTTTGAGAGTATAGGAACTGACCCAAGGTCATGGTGTATGTAGTACATGAAAGCTCCAAGACTCTGACTGGGGCTCACACTGCCAAGCGCCCACACTGCCTAGAAGTTCTTCATGTGCCTGTGAGTCTCCTCGTATCATTTGGGGTTCTTGAGAGAAACCGAACTGGCAGGAGAGAGAAGTATGTATTTACATATCTATGTGTATCAGTGGGATATGTTCCTTGAAGTATATATCTGTAAAAATATCTGTGTACCTAGCGTATACACAAACAAACAGATTTATGTCGAGGAATGGGCCTGTGCAGCTGTGGGAGTTGGCAGGCACTGTTCAGTTGTGCAGAGCCGCAGGCTGGTGTCCTGCCACCTCCAGGCCACCTTTAGCTTTCCTCAGGGAACAATCCGTTTTGCTTGGGTCTTTTAACTAATTGTGTTAGACCCACCCACTTTCTCCAGGGCAAGTGCTTTAGTTAAGGCGGTGGTCGAAGATGTTAACCACATGCACAAAGTACCTGCACAGCAGCATGCAGGTAACCGGATAAATAACTGGGTACCGTAGCCTAGCCAAGTTGACACACAAAACTAAGCGCCGCGTTCCTGCAGTTGTCTGTCAGCTCTGTGGCTGCAGGAAGCCAAGCTCTCCGGTTTGCCTTTCAGTTCCCAGTGCCTAGCCCAATGCTGGGCACCAAGTGGCACTCAGTAGTCATTTATTGAGTGTAAGTGAACATATGCATCCTGCTGTCAGCTGTAAACCTGAGCCAGGCTGCGGACTCCGTGTTCCAGAATCACACATTAGTTCTCTAGGGCCCTTGCACAGAGCGGCGGGAGGTGACGGTGAAGCAGCTGATGGTCCCTGCCAGCTGGGGCCGTGTGCAGGGGCTGCCACCGCCAGGGGCTGAGGAGGGGTCCTTGTAGGGCACGGTGCTGTGAGTGTGCCGTCTTTGTTTTCTGGTTTCTGTTGGCACCTGTTCTAGCTCCTGAGGCTATTTGCAACTTTGTCTCTTTTGGTGAAGCACAAAGATTTTCAAGTTGAGGCTAGGTAAGGGGGCATACCCTTGGATCTGCGAGTGCCTGTGGCCACGGAAAGACCAGCCCTGCGAACATCCTTCTGAGACCCAGCAACCCTTCTGAGGAAAGACAGAGACTAGACAGAGGGCCCACCCACATGGTGATAACACCGACCAAGAATTAGGCCGTGAATGCCCTCCCTTTGGGAGCCTTGAGCATCGGATTTTACATCTCCGTCCACTTTAAAGAAAATGGCATCACCTCCTACTTGGTGAGATTGAAAAAACATTTTGGAATGTTTGCTTATCTTTTCTCCTCTCTCCTTTCTCTAGGATTACATCATGCTGCCTTCTAGAATTCTGTCTTTCACCCCCTTCCTTACATTTATCTGCAGGAATTGTCTGGCAACAACCAAACACTCGTCTTGATACCCTGTGCCCAGGGCAGAGATGGACTTGCAGGAGATATGGAAGGGCTTGTACAGATCTCGAAGTCCTGCTTGATGAAACAGGACCGGGGAGGTAGAGTTCTTGCTAGGACTGACCTGTATACCCTCCCCCACCCACAATACATAAGTTGAGGCCCTAACCCCCAATGTATTTGGAGATAAGGCTTTTAGGAGGTAATTAAGGTTACGTGAAGTCAAGTCGTAAGGGTGAGATCCTAATCTGAAAGGGTTGGTGGCATTATAAAAACAAAAAGAGGGGTCTTTCTTTCCGAGCGCACACACAAAGGAAAGGCCGCGTGAGGACACAGAGAAGGTGGACGTCTGCAGGCCAAGGAGAGAGCTGTCATCAGGAGCCGAACTGACTGGCACTCTGAGCTGGGACCAGGCTCCAGAACTGTAAGAAATTCTGTTGTTTAAGCCCCACAGTCTGCGGTATTCTGGAAGGGCTGCCCGAGCTAATACAGTGCTAATCATAATGAATGGTGATATTTTAAAGCTTGTCTAATAGAGGACGTAAAATGTGACAGAGAAGCATAAAGGAAGGAAGAACTAACTTCATGAAGTCATTTTCACTTCCAGGAAGAAAATAGGGAAAGGAAATCCTAAGTCAAAGGAACTGCTTATGCAAAGGGGTGGACAGCACGCAGGTGTGCACGCAGGTGTACACGCAGGTGTGCACACACGCACCCCACCCCCCACTGTGTGGCACGACGGCGGGGGGGCATCTTGTTCTTCTCCAGTGTGTCCAGCTTCCCTCGGTGGTGTTTTGTCATACATACGAGACATCTCTTAAATGGTCTGGATATTTATCCTTTGTGACATTTATCCTTTGTGACACCTGTTGAAAATACCGTCTTCGGGTCTACAACTTCAACTTTGTTTAGGGGATTTTTGTCTTATACAAGTTTTTCTTAATGTAGTCAAATTTGCCCCTTTCAGGACTTGATTTTTCAGTATTCATTTGAAGCACTCTTTCCTTAAGCAGTGCATAATGAATTCTACATTTTCTTTTAAAATGGTAAAATGATGCATTTTTTCTTTAACTTTTTAAATAATCCAGACTTTATTTTGGCATTTTGTGTGAAATGAAGAATGTCATTTTGCCTTTCCCCACTTAGGTGGCCAGTTGTCTCAGCACCTTGTACGGAGTGGTTCCGATTTTTCTCACTGATTTGTAATGCCACTTCTGCCAAACGCCAAGTTTGCCATGTGTATGGTCTGTTTTTCTTATTTATTTAGAAGGGTGCTTTGTATATTCTGATACTAATCCTTTGCCATTGATATTCATTGTAAATGTGGTATCTCAGTTTGAAATTCTGAGGATACAGACATTTTAAAATGATAAGGTTGAAATTATCATTTTTTTATAGTTTCTATTTTTAGGTATCATACTTGGTAGTTCCTTTATGACACAATGGATATAAAGATATTCTAACAGTTTCATACCTTTGCCTTTTACATTTAAGTCTCTAAGCCTTTAAGATGAACTATTACGTATGGTGCGAAGTAGGTAGCTGTAGTACACTTTATGATTTGCTCTCAGTACTTCCTTTGCTTCCTGCCCTCGTCTTGGCTTATTGTGAGCAGAACATCCTTCATGTGCCCCTGCCTTTGAACACAGCCACGTGACTTGCTTTGGTGAATGGAGCGTGAGCAGAGGCCACGGACGCCCCACCCAGCCAGAAACTTTGAATGTGCTGTGCCGTGTAGCTCACCCTGCTGCATCCCTCACCTGCACGAGTGGTGCATGTCCCAGGCGGCCGCTGCTCCTTCGGCCTCGTCCAGAGGCTGAGCGATACTGGGAAGACCTGCGTCTGAACTGCCACGTGCTGCAGCTGACTCCAGCGTGTGCGGACGCGGGGGTGCTTGGTGCGCAGCAGCACTGGCTCCGTGTGGCCGACCGATGCCGAAACCAATGCCGAAATGTCCGTCCTCTCCACAGTGATCTCCGGTACAAACTCCGTCATTCATTGTGTTTCTCTGTGCATGGAGGTCTGTTTCTGGGTTCTTTTTTTCAGTTTCGTTTCTTTATTTGAGTATCCCTATACCAAGACCATACTGCATTAATGCAGATTTATACATAATAATTACTAATCTTGTAAGGAACACTCCCCTGAACTGGTTCTTAATCTTTTTTTAATCCTATAAGAACACGTTTCCGTTGATTTTTAGAGCGAGGAAAGGAGAGAGTGAGACACTGATGTGAGAGGGAAACATCACCTGGCTGCCTCGCACACGAGCCCGACCGGGACCAACCCTGGAACCTGGGCACCAACCCCAGAACCTGGGCCTGGTGTTCCAGCCAACGGAGCCACGTGGCCAGGGAGGCTCCTGGTGTTTAGGAATATTATGTTGTTGTTATTGTTTGCCTTCTTTTAAATAAATTTCAGAGTCAACTGGTTAAATACCAAGAACCCTACTGAGATTTTAATGTAGACTGAGGTACGTACCACTTGGGAGAATTCTCATGTTTGCAACGTCGAGTCTTCCGGTCCATGAACATTGTGTACCTCTGTTTTTTCATTTCTCTCAATAAAGTCTTTATAATTTTTTCCATAAGAAACTTTTATGTGTCTGTTAGCTTTATTGTTAGGTACTTTTAATTTTTAGTTGTTATTCTAGGTGTTATCTTTTATAATTGTATTTTTCTAAATGCTTGTTTTAACTTTACATACTGTAGAATTTTGTGTAGACACTTTGGGTTTTTATGGAGACAATCATGCAGACTGCAAAAAAGACAAATTTGTTTCTTCATTTCCAATTTTTATATTATGTATTTATGCCTTGACACACTGGCTGGGAACTCCAGTATAATGTTGCAAAGATGTGGTGGTAGCAAGTCCCCCTGTTTGTTCCCAACATTAAAGGAAATGCTTTAAACATTTCACCATTAAACACGATATTTCCTGTATAATTTCTGTAGACACCATTTACCGTGATAAGGAAGTTCCTATCTGTTCCTAGCTCCCTGAGAGATTTTGTCACGAGTGGGTGATGAATATTATCAAATATTTATTTCTGCATTCATGTGAAGGTCATTTTGTCTCCTTTACTGGTGAATTATGTTAAATAATTTTCTGATGTCAAACTGACCCTACATTCATGGGATGAGTACATGTGTTCATGATGCCTTACCATTTTTATGCCTAGCCTAATTGGGTTCATGTTTGTATTTGAAAGTAGTGTCTGCATCTGTGTTGATGAGTGAGGTTGACCTGAAATTTTTCCTCGGCTGTCCTGTGGAGGTTTGCTGTCCCGGGCGTGGTTGCCCGGGAGCGAGTCGGCGCGCGCGCCCGCTCCCCCTGATGTGGTAGATGCTTGGTGTGACACTGGGGACATTGTTTATGTGACGACGATGGTGGAGCAAGCTCTTGAGTCTGATGTTTATTCTGTAGGAAGAAACCCGGGTTATATTAGCTTCATAAGATCAGTTCGGGGGATTTCTTCTTTTTTCTTTCCCCTGGGACATGTGCAAAGTGTGGTGTGTCCCTTGAGTGTTCGGTAGAACCTTTGTGTGTGTGTTAAATTCCTGATTTAATTCGTTTTATTGTTATTGGTCTGCTCAGGCTTTCTGTCCTTTTTAAATTTTTATTTTTAGTCAATTTGGATTTTTATGTATGTATTTTAAGAGAGTTGTCCCCTTGGCCTTGTTTTGAAACATGGGAGCGCAGCATAACCAGGCCGGAGTCTCAGGAGGGTGTTTTGGTCAGGTCCTGGCGCAGTCACTGGACAGCGTGCACTTTCCCGTTTAAACTTCGACCTTGGGTGTGCTCTTGGGAGGTTGCAACTTAGAGGGATGAGCCGGCCGTCTCACCTGGCCCTGTCCTCCCAGGGTGGAGGCCTGTTTGTGGTGGGGATCGAGCTCGTCAGCCAGGGTGGGTCACTGAGCACGCTGGTGGGCATGGGGCTTGTGACCTCACTACTCCCTTCCAGCCTGGTTTCCTCATCTGACAGAAATGAGGATAATAATACCTACCTGATAGAATTGTGAGGATTAAATGATAGTACATGTGCAAGTGCCTGGTAATACAGTCAGACATTCTAACACATCGCTGGTGGGACTCGAGATGGCTCAGAATAACTTTCAAAATTGCAAATGTGTGGAAAAATATATAGGTTGTGGGACTTCCACTTCCAGCCATAACGTTGCAACAAGGCTGGACTCAACCCCCCACAGGAAGCCCTTAGGAAGCTGGAGGAGATGCATAAGGATAACTCTTGTAGGCATCGGACAATAGGTGGTGTATGACTGATGCCCGAGAAGAGGGAAGTGAATGAAGTGAGCCTTGTACCTGCCTGGCTTACTGCCTGGAGGTGGTTTCTGATGAGTGATCAGGAGGCAGGGACACAGAGAGGGCCTGGTAGCCTCTCTGAGTTGGGATCAAAGGCGACTCAAAGAAGCAAGTTGGGTCACCTGGAAATCTGTGGAGGTCCTGGGTCACCTGGAAATCAGTGGAGGTTCTGGGTCACCTGGAAATAAAGGAGGTCCTGGGTCACCTGGAAGACAGTGAACACCCTGGGGCTTTTTCCCTGTGAGGAGGAAAGACTCCAGAGGAGCCTGCAGACTGTCTTCACAGCTTAGGAAGACTGTTAGGCTCAGCAGCATTTATTCATGTTCTGCATGGCCCTGAAGACACAATTAGGAGGGCTGGACAGAAATCAGAAGACGAGGCTCTCGCTAAGCCCGAGGAAACACTGTGGCGCCCAAGGTGGGCCAGGTGGGCGTGGCTGCCTTCCCTGGCGGGCGGGCAGTGGGACTGAGCACACACGCTGGCTGCTGCCAAAGATATTCCTGCTGCTGGCAAGGGGTGAATCAAATGCCACCCAGGGCCCCTTCTCAACATTCGTTATAGTTTGGGTTTTATTGCTTGGCCTCTGTAACAGGCATGTGACACCAGCCGACTATTTTTGAACCATGTTGAGAAAACTAAAAGTCCCTGAAGACCCCGGCCCCATAGAAATATTAAAGTACATAGGGTTTTCAAACAGAGCAGTTTTCCCTACATATCACTTGTATTTGTATTTTTCATTTCATTTCATTCCTCTGTGTACCATTTCTGGAAGGCAGGGCCATGACTTATGCACATTTTCACATTATCCTGTAGAAAACCATATGGATACCAAATGTTTCCTCAATACCTGAGTGGACACGTAGCAGTTTGGCCGGAAGAAGGATGGGAAAACATACATTATCCTGTCCTGCTCTCCCCCGTGGGCTCCTGGCAGACCTTATGAGTCAAACTCGGAGTTTTCTTTTTTCCACTGAACTTAGCCTTGGCCATGGTTCTAGACAACCACTTCTGGTTCATTACAGTGGATACTGACAGTGTTTAACCATTCGCCATCCTGGGGCTGGAGGGGTGCTGAGGATTCTCTAGGGCACAGTGACCGCCTTTCCCGGTCATGGTCTGGGTCTTCGACCGGCCGCTGCGGTGCCCAGTTGTCATCTTCTTTCCATACGTCGGAGCTGTGTAGGCACAGCCTACCTGCTGATGGTTTGGCTGGGCACCAAGGGGGCACTTTGGGGGCACTGAACGCCAGGGATGCCTTTTGGGTCATGTAAATGGAAAGCCTTTTGAGCTTGGATGTGACGTTGATACTGTATAAAGGGCTGCAGTGGTATAGGGCAGGAGTTGGTCACATCTCTGAACCCCGTAGTTTTGGGGGCAGCCCTATGCTGACTCTCAGTGCCTGTGGGGGCCGCTGCAAGTAACGGGATATTCTTGACTGAGAGTTATTTGAGGCCTAACCTGTGGCGCGGAAGAGAGAACAGGTGTGCGCTCTGCTCGGAGTTGACGTCTGACCCTGCCACTTCCCAGGTGAGCGGGCATTGCTTGCCCTCACTGAACCTGGCTTCCTGCTCTCGAAGCCAGGATGGTAGTACCCACCTCACAGAGCTGGTTGGAGATTTAACGGACCCCCTAAGTCACGGTGTCACTATCGAGTACATAGTGCACGTTACAAATCACCGGCACTTACATAATGCTTACCGTGTGCCCTGCACCGCTCTCAGCCCTTTGCGTATATTAATTCACGCGGTGTTCGTAACCCTGTGAAGTAGGTTCTCTGAGTGTCACCTTAATTTCATAAGAGGAGGGAGACAGACAGAGTGTGGTTGATTCCACCCAGGGGCTCACAGCTTCATGGTCACGATTCCGACTCGGAGTGTGACCGCAGCCGATGCTCTGGACTGCCCTACTGTGACCTCATAGGGGCCAGTCCCTGTCTCACCTGCATGACGGTCGACACATATTTATTGGTTACCTGCTCTGTGCAGGGCACTATGTTAGCTGATGGGGAAGATACATTATTAGTAAGATACATTTAGGAATGAAAGTTACATTTAGAAATGGATGTGAAATCAAGTAGAACGGTTTCCGGACTATAGAAACTGTGGGGTAGTGGACAGGGGACAGAAATCCAATTAGTCAACAGGAAAGGAGTGTCCCATGGAAATGACTGGCACTTAATATCCTTTCAGCAGTCTCTGTGGGAAAATTATTAGACAGGCAACCTCATCTACACAGGGGCATGAACTGACTCGCTGGGCTTGGCCTGTGCTGGTGAGTGGTGCCGCAGACTTTCTGAACTCGCATGGCTGGGGTGCAATGTGGGCGTCCGGCACGCCCCCAGGCAGCACAGGGCCTGAGGCCGGCAGGCTCTCCTTCCAGTCGTCTGCAGCAATAGCTTCTTCCCTCAGTTTTACACCGTGACCTGCAGGATGTTCATGCAGACCTGTGAGGTTCGGACATGGCCTCCCACTCAGCCTTCTGGACTCCACCTCTGTCCTATTGCTAAATGTTATGGACTGAAGTGTGTCCCCCCAAAATTCATAGGCTGAGGTCCTAACCTCCAGTTCCTCCAAATGTGACTGCATTTGGAGACAGGGTCTTTAAAGCGACAGCCACTCTAAAATTAGGACACTAGGGTGGCCCTAATCCAGCATGACCTGCCCAGGAGAGGTGGCGAGGAGGCAGACAGAAGCACAGGGAAGCTCAGTTGAGGACCCAGGGAGAAGGCGGCCGTCTACCAGCCGAGGAGAGAGGCCTCAGGAGAACCAACCCTAGGGACACCTTGAGCTCCTACTTCTCCAGAACTGTGAGAAGATAAACTTCTGTCGTCTGAGCCACTCAGTCTGCGGTTCTTTGTTGGGGCAGCTACGAAACCCGTTAGACTTCCTTCACAATCATCCCCTCACCGGGTTTCGCGGCTGCTGCTGCAGGCAGCCCTGACCTCCTGCAACTGCAGTTTGTCTTGCTCACGTCCACAGTCTGCCCTGGAGACGAGAGACACAGGATGAGAGCTGGGTTTGGGATAATTAAGGTCTAAATTCCTTGGTGAGGTGTTCAGAAACTTGTCTTCTATTACCTGAACTTTCTGGTTCTCCCTAAACAAAAACAAGCAAAACAAAACTCCGTTCTCACTATTCTCTGAATGCAAATGACTGGTGACATTTCAGCATAAAAGTCACATCTAATGTAGCACCTGTCTCATTGCTCCTGTCTAAGCCTCCCAGTGGGCACAGAGGCCTCCTGAGTGGAGAGATGTCATTCCCCTGGGCAGCAAGTTCTCTCTCCTGGTTCCTGGTATGCACCTCTTTTTTAGAGCTAGGGGAAGGGAGGGAGAAAGACAGAGAGAGAAACATTGTATCAACTGCCTCTGGCCGCCTGCCCCTCAGGCGCCTTGGACCCACTGGGGATGGACCCAGGCGTGTGCCCTGACCCCCAGTCAATGGAAAGCGAGAGGATGCCCAACCCACCGAGCCACATGGGTCAGGGCAGCAGGCGCCTCTCTCACCTGGTGCTTGTCGGGGGTCCAGCTGCCAGAGCGGATGCTAAGATGAGCGTTCTCAGGTCAGCGCGTGTCCTGGTACCAGGGGAGTCACCTGCAGGAGCCAGAGAAGAAGCAGAGCAGGAGAGGCTGCGATTTTAGGCTAAGATGTAAGGCAGCCAGAACCTGCAAGGGGAGCTCTGGAGTGTGAGTCAGGCCTAAGTTACAAGTTTGTCCGTGGGAGCTAAGGTGAAGGGACCCTGGCTTTCCTCTGTGCTTCCCATCAATCAATCATCGGCTGAGGGCCACGCCCACTGCGTGGGTGGAAATGCCCCGCCTCTTCTGGCAGTGGGGCTTCGGCAGCCCTTTCAAAAGAGAGTCAAAGCCATGGGCGGTTGGGAGGAAAAGCCCCCTGAAACTGGGCCCAGGACGCACCTGCACAGTGAAAGGGGTCGAGGGGACCTGGGTGGGGTGCACACGGGTCCGCCACAGCCCCCTGTGCACATCTGCAGTTGGAGCCGCCGGGGGGCGGGGCTGACCGCGGGGACCCCACTCCTCAGGCATGCTCTGGTATTTGTCCTGTGGCTTTTTGTTGCCCACGTATTTCCGGAAGCTGTGTAGTAACTCGGGAGAGGCATCACATGCAGAGTAGAGTGAACCCTGTCCAACACGACAGGATTTCATGTGTCACTTGATGTGTTCCACCTTTGATCCCAATAGTTTAAATTGTCCCCGGTAGTTCATAACGCAGAGCTCTCAGGTTCACCTGTGACTGCCTGCATCACTCCGTGTCGATGTAAGCTCGTCTACTTCTGCGTCAGCTGGAATTTTGTGCTCCCTAGCTCCAATTTGTTTTCTTTCCTTCATGCTCTCTGTATTACGTATAGCTTAGCTTTTCGTATGTTATTCTTAAAAGTAATAAATTCTAGAGAGTGCATAAAGTTCTTTAAGCAAGTAAGGAAATTCTTAGACATGTGAACAGATCTCACAAATATTTCCGTGTCTGGGACTAAGTTGAGAAGGGGTGATTGTTTCATCTTACATGTTACAGAATCTTAAGATTTGTTTTTCAAGATTAAGTAAATCGATGTTGAGAAACAGGTGCAGTTCTTTTCAAGTGCCCCCTCACTTGTCGTTTATCTCGTCAATATGTATGTCACAGATACAGCTTTCTTGGCAATACAGAATTTCCGTCTGTCGTGAAAAGCACACCCAGTGCAACCGTGGAGCAAACCCCTGCCCCTGTGACAGACAGGGAGTGGCGCTGAGCGGGTCTGGGAATCAGCCCCCCTGGGGCGGAGCCTGATCTCCAGGTTTCCTGGCTCTGGGCATCCTCTTGGACATGGCGTTCGAGGGCTCAGTGCCTTGGTTTGATGATTATTGAGTGTGGACAGCAGTGACAGTCGCAGCCAGGGTGTCCTACGGCCCCACCGGCCTGCACAGCTTCCTCCAGACGTCCGTGGCCTCAGAGCCAACTATGCCTGTGGCTGAGGGTCCGCTGACCTCCATGGTCCTCACCGCTGCCACAGCAGGCACACCCGCATGGTGCAGATCGGCATGCGTTCATCAAGTGAGCTGGCCAAAAACAGGCAGCCTGACTTCAAGTTCACCCCTTCCTGGCTGTGTGGCCTCGGGCCAGGCTACAGGGACACCACAGGGGAAGTGGACGCCCAAGTCCCATCCTGGGCCAGGGGAGCCCAACAGCCCCACCCCAGCCAAAACAGATTTTATCCGGGTCCATATTGGCCTCCAAGAGAAAACAGTGGCTTGAACAGACTGGCCTGAGCAGACTGACCGCTCTGGACTGAGCACTGTGGGCAGTGGCGGCTTCGACACTTGCCTGTCACACCTGTTCCTCTGGCCAGAGCTCGCCCCTGACCACCGCACGCCTCCCACCCCCGGCTGCTTAGCCACGCCCAGCACATCACGCCTCAGACACACCTGGCCCGGGGCGCCCTGCCTGCCCTGCCTGCCCTGCCATCTTCTACCATCTGTACCATGTGCTTAGGTGCGTTTCCCCAGATTTCGGCTGGGGTGCGAAGACCATCTTGTTAGTGTGTAGGGTTGGCAAGGAAAGGCGGGGATGAGGAACTGTGTGCACTTTCAAGCCTGTCACGCAGCCAGACTTTGGGCAATCTGCTTAAATACCCTAAAATGCTCTGTAGTCCTAGATAGCTGTTGCCACTCTTCCAAGATTTGGATCAGCGTGCTCACCCGAGAGGAGAGAGATTGCCAGCTGAAACAGAATTAGATGAGAAAGAAAGAAAATGCACCGATGCTTTAATGCTAACTGTGAAGATCTGCCAGAGAGGCGCAGAGCTTGCTCCGGGTGCAACTAGTTAGAAAGAACAGTTGGTTCTAGGTGTTTCATTCCAGCGGGATGCCACGAAGCAGAGCTAATTAAGTAAAGCCAGGTGCAGATGATGTGCACAGGGCACAGGTGGCAAACACGGGGCCTGCAGGCCGAATCCGGCCCTCCACCTGGTTTTACCTGGCCCGGCACCTTGTTTCTACCCCGCGGCAGTGCTGAGCGCCTTGTTTCTACCCCGCGGCGGCGCTGAGCGCCTTGCCCCTAGTTAAGGAGCAGTTACCTTTATACAGTCCTAACATTACATTCGGCCCTTTGAAGGCACCCATGAGGCTGACGCGCCCCCCGTGAAGATGAGTTAGACAGCCCTGCTGTAGTGTGAACGGTTGCAGGGGGTAGGGCTGGTGATCCGCAGGCACACATTTCACTTGATCCAGACTGCTTACAAATCTCTTGCTCAGGTCTCGCCGGGAGAAGGCAAGTAATACCAAGAAATAGCATTTGGCCAGTGCCAACTCCTGGTTGAAGAGCAGCTTTCGTCCTGCTAGTTGGTGCTGTGAAGAGAACTGTCAACTAGTAGTCAGAAGGAAAAGCGGAAGCGTTTTGCCTCTTTGCTTTGAGCATGTCAGTTGTTGGAGAGATTTAAAGCTGCAAGTCTTGGTTCTCTGGCTAGAGTCTTCAGACTGGGTGGCCCTTTGATCGGTGATGTTCAAGCCCCAGCCCGAGGCTTGAACCCCCTCTCTATTTCTTATTGTTGCCAGTAGTGGACATCTAAATAAGGAAAGTGCAGAACTGTTTTAAAGAAGAAATGCCCGATTGTTTTCACATGGAAAGTTTTTAAAGCACAGTTTAAAAATCAGTCCACTCTCGAGATATTTTTAGTCTCTTGAGAATGTTTCAGATCGCTGACTACAGTAAGCCCAGGCTCTTAAAAATGCGTGTTTTCTAAACCCCACAATGGAACACTGTGTAAGCTCCCCGCCATTTGAGTCTGACCGTACAGCTGAAGTCTGCCCTGGTTTCCTAGGGGCTGTTCTCAGCCTTTCTGAGCATCCAACACCCCCTAACTCAAATCTGATGACGGGGCAAGTTCCTGGCATAACACTGGGAAACGGGGACCAGCAGTGGCATGCCTGAGAACAGAGGGGTACTGTTCGCGGCAGCAGGAGCCCGACGGGCCCCTCGCTCCTGAACGTTAGCTTCCTCACTGTGCAGGAGAGGAGCTGAAGACCCAGAAGGAGAAGGCCTTGGCCCCCGAGGTCTCACGCTGCCCCCTGTCAGTCCTCACTTCTGCCACCGGAGCAGGAGCAAGGGTGCGCATGCGTTGTCTCCGTCCTGATGCGGTGCAGCCCGGCATCCACATGCTTCCTTTGGTATGATTAGGTTTGTTCATGGCGATAGGATGGGTGTACTTAACACACAGTGCGTACTGAGCAGCTGGTAAGCACTTCCAAAGCAGAACTATATTGTGTTAATAAAAGTGACAAGTGACCTGCTATGGACTATTTAAATACACACACACACACACACACACACACACACACACACACACAAAACTTATGTATGTTTATCCAGTAATCAATATGCACAGCAGAGGGAACACTGCCAGTAGTTCCAGATTATAGTGACACGAATTACTTCCACTCGGGCAGGTGCCACCAGACGGGACTACGTCAGCCTCTTTGTTATGAGCCCCTGAGCCCTGCAGGTTGTGGGCACTGTCCTAGTTACTGGTGAATTCCCTCTGGCCCTTTGGCCCCTTTGAGTCCTGCCAGGAAAAGTTCCTTCGGGACCCCAGGGGGACAGACAAAGCCTGGTTTTGTAAGAACAACCCCACGCTCATGATTTCTAGCTCACCGAGGGAGAATGTCAGGGTAAGTACGTAACCCGACTCAGAGAAACTTTGGCCAAGGTTTTACAAATGAGATCCATCACCTGCCCATGTGTCTCCCCCAGGCTTTTCCTAATCCTAGCCCCTTTGCCATCATAAAACCCACAGCCCAGGAAAAACAGAAGAGAAGGTTTTGGTGGTTTGTGTTTCCTGGCCCTTCCAATAACCGCTGTTTAGGGCAGTGGCTCTCAAAGTGGGATCCCAAGGCCAGCAGCCCTGGCAGCCCCTGGGGAGTCCTCAGAAATGCACGTTCTGGTTTCCTGCCTCAGTCCCAGGGAAGCAACAGCTGGAGAAAGGCGCCCAGTGATCTGAGTTGTAACACAGCTCAGGGATCTGGGGCTTGTTACAGTTTGAGAACCATTCTCTAAATAACCACCAAAGAAACCGTATCTCCAACCCCCTGAGTCTTCTTTGCACTTCTATTATTTAAGATTGATGTTACGCTTTAAAGATATCAGATTGCCCAATTTTTACATATGTAGATATTGTAATTACTTCTCCAGAGTCACAAAACACTGCTGAAAGGGGAAATGAAGAGCGTAAGTGCAATGTTCTCCAGCCTCAAGCAGGGACAGGGGAAGCCGTGCTCCGCACGGAGGCCCATTCTGAGTTGGAGAAGGACAAGGAATACTTTTCTGATTAGAACAAAGAGAACTGGGAAAATGGGACCAATTTTAAAACCCCATGTCCTCCAGCTTATTAATGGTGCAGAGACCTGAAGCTGTAGGACTACCAGAAGTTCTGTTAATGCTTTGTAATTCTTAGTGACTCCAATTCTTCAAGACCCAAAACCGGTTACTTTGGGTTCCTGGAAGCTGTAGAAACTTGGAGGACGCTTTTCCAGTAACGACTGCAATCAGGCACCCTCTGATGGCACCAGCGGGGCAGGTCCGCGCCTTGACACCAGGGACTCTGCTGCTACTGTGGTGATGCGCTGGCGTGGAGCAGGGCCTTTGCTCTCGATGGCAGGGAACACTTCGGGTCTGCAACGTCATTGTTTGCCCATGATAAACTCACTGTGGTCTGGCTCTGAACTTTTCAAAACTCTTTGACATTCCGTCTTGTATTTTGTCTTCATAAGACACTTCTAAGGTAGACCGGGTACCTGTGATTAAGTTCTGTGATCCTGTCTCCTTAACTATGAAATGCAGGAAGTGGCTTGTCTAAGTTCACATGACCTGCAGTGGCTGCCCCTCGCATTATCCTTCTTAAAATGCAGAGGGCCAGTGACACTGGTTTTTTATTTTTTAAGGTAATGTGTTAATATGTATGAAAGAGCCTGCATGTAGTTAGCCCTCCATAAATGTTGGTTGTTTCCAGTTTCTTGTCATCATTCGTTCTGGGGAGTCCCAGAGGGGGCGAGGGGATTTTGGTGACAGCAAGGCCTTCGCAGAGCTGAGATGACTGGGCCCTCGGCCCCAAGCCCGTCCGCTGAGCTACGGGGAGCAGAGACCCCTGATGCTGGAGGAGGCTTCATGACTTCTGTACATGTCTTCGCCCCTCCATTCTTACCTTCCTCTTCCTTCTGTCCCTGCTCACCTCTACGACGTCTTCCCCTGGAATTCTGCTCTAGAACCTCCAGCAAAGCGCACGGAGATACTTACTGAACGTGCACTGCATGCAGAACACTGTCCTAGATAAGTCTCTTTACGGGAACCCAGGGAAGCAAGGGCACCCAAACCCACGTGTTCAGCAGTCCTGTGCCTGGGCCAGCGCGGAGGGAGCACCCAGGGCCCGGCGGTGTTTCAGGACCTTTGGCCAGGCCTCATGTGAGGAGGACAGGACCACGTTCAGATGAAATACACTCACAGCTAGGGCTACACGCTCTGCTCTCAGGAGATTGGACTCTTTATCCTTTTCCCTGGGAAGTATGACCTGGGTTTCTGTGCTGCTCATCCAGCCCCAGGTTGTGCCTGGCTCCCTGGGGCTGGCACTTCATTCACGTGCTTCCCCCAGTCCTTCCCACCCCTCCGTCCTGTCTCGTTCAGCGGACTTGGAGTCCACCTGTAGCGCCGTGCTGCCGTAATTCACCATCTGAAAAACCTTCCTTCTGTTTGATGAAAATGTCAATGGCCTTTATAGGCTGGCCTTGAAAATCTTCATGGTGGCTTTCCCCCCGACACTAACAGGACTGTTTATTTCAACTGGCTTCCTTTACTTTAAATTTCCCTCTTCCTCTGCCTATTCAATTTCACCAAGCCGCAGACTTACTAGTTAAGTTGCATGAAGTCTTGTCTTGGCTAATTTTGTTTAACACAAGATGCAAAAATCTCCACCCTTCAAAAGATCTGACATTGGAGCAACCCAGCTGTGCTCCAGACTGGAACTGGAAAAAAAAAAAAAGTTTAACTAGAATGTAACAAAGGAGCAGAATAAAACAGAGGATCGTCCAATGTGCCTATAAATCTCTAGTCCCCTCACTGTGCATTTTCAAGGACGGGAGCGTTCTAATTTTTGTACTCTGTTGCCCCAAGGGCTCCTCAACAGATAAACCGAATTCTTCCACCCAGGACTTGTGAATTGAGCTTTTTACTGGAAACCTCCAGCCCCGCCCTAAATCCGCCTGCTCTTTGACGAGCTCCACGCGGCTGCCAACAGGTGGCGCCAGGCTGCCTGTTTTCTCTCCGGCCTTCTGGGTGAGGCGTGGGGTGGGGCCGAGAGGCCCAGTGGCAGAACTGCTGAGTCTTGGCCAAGATTTCTTCTGGCATCTGGAATGCATTAACGACAGCCCACAAATTTGAATCTCATCCCCTTGAGGGGGGAGGGGGGAGAGAGAGGAAGAAAGAGAGCTGGAGGAAATGTTAGGGAGGGGCGGCAGACAGAGGGCAGCAGGGGCCTGGTTACTGGGAAGGGTGGGCTTCCGCCCTGGCTGGGCCCCTCCAGCCCCCAGCACATGCACTCGGGTGGAGGGTGGAGGCGCGGCTGGAGGAAGGAAGCAGCGAGCCAGAGGTTCCAAACAAAGGATGGCAGCACTGGACCCCGGAGCTCCGGGCCTGCCGGCCCCCTCTTACCAGCAGCCTTCTCTCCTGGTAGAGACCAAGAGGGGAGTGGCGGGGCCTGCCACCTTCCTCCTTTGCATGCTGCCTGGTCCATTTGTAGAATGGCATACTCTTGCTTCTGTGGGTGACTAATGGGTAAGGCTAACCAAGCCCAATTCCAGAAAATGGGTATTTCTATCACCCCTCCCCTAATTCGATTTCATCTTTTCTTTTTTTCTGGGCCTTCATGATGAAAACAGTTTTACTAATTTCACTGCCTAGTGCCTAAGTGCTGGCAAGTGCTGCCAAGAGGTCCAGATACTGCTCTAGGCGGGGAAGGAGATCAGAGAGGGAAGGGCACGGAAGGAAATGGGGGCACGCCAGCTAGGCACCCCACTTCGGGCCATGTCTCAGTGCTATCTGACTCTCCCTCCTACTCCCTCCTACTCCCGAGGCCAGAGATGCCGTTGTGGGTAAGGTGGAGAGGAGCTGGCGTAGCCTGTGCACAGCTCTGCCCACGGAGAGGCTACACCTGACCTCAGGTGAGTGGCAGCCCTGAAATCTGATCAGCGTGTGCCTCTGCATGTACACCACATGGTTTCCATCTCCGGCCCACTGCCGCTGGCTGCCCCACTGTGGACAGACACCCTGTCACTCTCTCACTGCTCCTGGAGGCTGTGTGCTGGTGGTCAGGGTGGAAGGAAGGGGTCAGAGCTATGAGACAGAGCCGCCAGGCCAGGCTCCGCTGACTTCTTGACCCTTTCCTGCCTTACCTGCCCGAGGGGACTCCCTGCGGAATGGTTATCTGCAGCAGGTCATGAGACGTCTGATTGGAGGCAGACCGCAGCCAGTCCCACAAATGTGATGTTCTTCTCTCTCCCCGTGGGTGCACTAGACAAAATAGAAACTATTGTTAGTAAGTTGCCAAGTCAGCTCAAGATGAGGGAGGTAGGCATTGCGAATATGAAATGATCTCCAAATGGTCAGAGTGAACTCCACAGAGGAATAGAGGACAGAGAAAAGGATCTGGTGATTATAGTGAATCCCAAGTTGAAATGAGTCAATCAATGATGAGACAGTGATGAATGGGGAGAGCCGCTAGGAAAACCCTGGTAGAAATACTTCAGCTCCTCCTGGACCTTCCCACTGTTATTACAGGATGCTACAGTCTTGGTCTAAGAAATTAAGGGGGCATATGTATTGTAGACTAAACAAGTTATAAGCTGTTTAATGGCAGAAATTGTATCTTCTACATCTTTTGCTTCTCCCACAAGGCTTAAAAATTAATAATTCCATATATCCTTTAGACATAAGGTTTGTAAGATTTTCACACAATTTTTCAACAAATTCCTGCTGGAACAATGTATGGGTACATTATAGATTGAAAAACAGTTTCGCAAGTTCTAAGAGATCAAATAATTAAGAGTTTGCCATTATTAGAGTCATACATTCTAGGTTCTGGATCATCAAACCTTCCATGACTGTGTTCCTTCACTTCCCTGCTTTCTGTTCTTTCCACTGAACACACCTCTCCATGGCTTATGTTACTTTTCCCACTGAAGAGACAGACTAATGTGAAAATGGCTGAGATTTGGAGTCAAGTGATTCCTAGGTTCTAATCCTGGCTCAGCGACAGACTGGCTCTGAACTTGACCAAGTCACTTACATTCTTCAAGCTGCTGTGTCATTATCCATAAAACGAGGACAGGGAGAGCGCGCTCCTAGAGCTGCTGAAAGGGCTGAATGGGATTCTGCGGGCGACAGAGCCTTGACAAGCGTTCTAGGGTGGACTGACGGTGTTCTGTAGTGAACTGCGGGACCTAACACTTCCTACCCGTCTGGATCGTATCTGATACAAATTGATGAAACCAAATGATGAGCTGCTGGACTGATAGGTAGGAACTTAAAACAGTAAAAAATGAAGCAGAAAAGGCATATGTCTCTTTATTTCCCGAAGCAGGGGCCGCAGTCCAGGTTGGATCACTGAACTAGCAGAGGTTTTCCCTGGGAGGAGAGTTAACAGCCACTGGAGCGAGGAAGTTTGGTGACAGGGCTAGCGTGGCCTCCGTGACATTCTCAGGTACCTTGGCATTGGCAGGGACGGGCCTCTCTTCAACGCAGGGAGACCCTGGGATGCCTGAGTCTGTCTGTAAATTCCCACTCACATATCCTCAGAGGAAGATCCATCCAGCGCTTTGAAAAAGGACTTACCAGTTTTGAGGGGAGGGACACAGAGCTGCTCGGGAATTTCCTTGGGGGTTTGAATCATTACGTTTTAGGCTCATTTCACCGGAGGGAAAGGAGGCACAGAGCCACGAATGATTGACCTGCTGTCCGATAGCCGCTTATGGCAGAAGCAACATTCAAACACACAACCCGAACATCTGTTTCTTAGCTGGGAGCAGATCCAGATCACAGTCGAAGAGGAGTGGGGTCATTCAGCCCCTGGCTTAGCAGGCAAAGTGCTGACAGCAGCGATGGTGCCTTGGAGCCGCCAATCCAGGGCTTCTGGCCTGGGAAGGCAGCCTCTTCAGGGGCGTGACCAGGGCAGAGCCGGCTCCTTTGAGGGCAGCCCGACGAGCCGGGCATGTCGTGAGCCAGGGCTCCCTTCTTCCTTCGGCTGAGTCTGGAGGATCTGGCCTCCAGCACAAGCTGCCTCACGCCGCAGCCTGGATGCCACTTGGGCAGCTATGACCGTCCCGTGGGACCATCTTGCTCCCAGTGTTCATGCTGAGCTTCATCAAGGAGAGGCTCAGCACGAAAGGGGCTCCGACGGGCAGTGGGCACAGCCTGGGCACTCTGAGTCCTTGCCCGCTCACCGGATGAGTTCCGACAGCCTGGCTTCTTAGGACCACCCCGCTTTCTTTACCCTCTGTCCTCCGGTGCTCACCCTCTGCGAGCATCCTGTCCCTGGTGCACCTCCACTCTCAGCGTGCCGCCCAGGTCACGCCAGCCCTGGCCTGCTCCTGTGCTGGCGTGGAGGCCTGCAAAGAGCTGGGACTCAATTTCGTTGTTCCTCTGGCTGACAGCACAGCCTTGGAGCCAGTAGCTGAGGTCAAGTTTCATCCCTGCCTCTGTGTGACTTGGGACAGGTTACTTAATCTCTCTGAGCTTTGGTTTCTCATATAGAAAGTGGGGATAATAACAGCATCAACCTCTTTGGGCTATTCCTTGGATTACATGAGTTAATGCGCATAAATTGTTTAGTGCTAGACACAGAGTGAGTGCTCGGTAATATGAGCTGTTATTAACACCTTCCTACCTTACCCCAAATCTGAATCTCCTCAGGGGGTCCTGTTCTGTGGGGGAGGGAGTGGGGGAGGCAACAGGATTAGTTTTCTAGGCCAATGGTTTCCAAAGTGAGGATGCATGTGCCTTTCAGGAAACTCAGTAGCTCTTTGGGGATAAGGAGGGAGTGGGGGACTTGAACTTCTGTGTCGGCATCTGCTAGGTGTCCACCCAACCCTGTGGCCTTGCCCTCCCAAGCACAAGCCGGCTACACTTCTCAGTCTCTCTTGCAGTTGACTGGGGCCATGTGGCCGCATTTGCACCAGTGGGGTCAGGGCAGCCCTGAGGCTTGATGCTGCCCAGCCCTCCAGCCCCCCCCCCCCCCACTGTGATCCAAGGCTCCCTCTCCTTGCCCTTCCGCTGGTTGAATGAAGAAGACCCCCAGGCCCTGGAGGACGGAGGAGGATGGAAGGACCCTGAAGCCCCTGAAGCATGCAGGGGGCAGAGCCCCGCTGACAACCACACTGGACTCTGACGTGCGCAAGAGATAGACTATTGTATCAAGCCATTGCAATCTGGGGCTTAGCCCATGCTGACTGAATCAACTTCTATTAAAATTTATTTTTTAAAGTGTCATCTTTAAAAATTTTCTATCCTCGGTACACATGTTTCTGTATGTATGTCTACATGGGTATAATAGTCTCTATAATTTAATGCTCAAACATTTTGGCAATAGATGATCCGAATATTTGGAAAGCACAGCTCGGGACTTTGGGGACCGACTCTCTGTCTTTCGGGGCTGCGGCCCACCTTGGCACCGGGGAGCCCCTGCCCCCTTCCCCTCTTCTGGGCCACATCGTTGTCCCTTGCTGTGTCCTGCTGTGATCCTGGAGCAAGTCAGTCAGAAAAAAAACAAAACACAAAAACAACTCAACATTTATTTGGTTTTATTTTAAAAAAGAATTAGCAATGGAACTGGAGGGCCAGAGTTCTAGTCCCAATTTCACTCCCGACACCTAACTCGGTGACAAAGATTGGGGCGTGCTGCCTCTGGGGCCCTGGGCCCTCATCAGCGGCACAAGGTCGCCAGACTGGATAATGTGGGGAGCACTTCCCAGCTCTGCCATCTGATGAGCCTGGTAGTCCGTTGTTTTCTGTGAGTGTGTGATGAATTTTGGAGCAAGCTTTAAAGGGGGCTCCAGCACAGGAGGCTTTGGCTGGGCCGCTGCCGGGGCCGACGTGCTGCTTTCTGGGGATGGGCATCCGCACGGGAAGCCCAAGACAGCACTTCGATGCCATTTGTTTTCTACTGAGAGAATCCATAGGCTCCTTGAAAACCTAACTTCTTGTAGCCATCTCCTCTTTCCAGTTCCTGGCCTTCACCCTGGTTTCTGTAAATAACATTCTAGTGTTTCTGAAGCTCCCAACACCCAAGTGACCTGCTCCAAGGAAATGTCCTGTGACAGAGTTCCTTCTCAGCTCTGGCATCCGGCACATGGCTGTGTGTGGCAGGCAGGGTGAAAGCCATGGCGAGATCAACTTTCCCAGGTTTGGATTTTTAACTGTTGGATGTTGGTGCCTCAAAAGCAAGCCTCCCCGCTCCGGAGCCCTGACAGAAACCCATAGCTTCCTTTGAGCTTCTCTATTTACACTAAATTCAGGAGCCCAGTGGGGCTCAGACTTTCAAACTTTGTACTCAGCCCTGTAAGAAGGGAGCTCTGTTTATTGTAATCATTACATTAACACCTGTAGCATCATTAGATTCCAGATTATGAGGTTCAGTTCAACTGCGAGTAGAAAGCGACCTTGCTAATTCAGAGCATTTGGAGTACACTTAGTCACGGCAGAACTGTTCCGTGTTTTCTTTTTTCTTAAATTCAACTCTAGGGTTCTGTGTCACCTTTCTTGTCCTTCCAGAAAGGTGTCTGAGTCCAGTTACCCATTATCTAATCCAGACAGGGGGCGGTGGGGAGAGGCATCAGTCTGAGGGATGTTGCGGTCTGCACTGGTACCCACTGACGTATCCTTGTATCTTTTTCCCCACCAGCTTTCAAGTCCGGCAGCCCGTACTGCATGGGCTTTGGTGTCCTGGCTCTCAGCCCCTCTCCTTCCCCTCGCTAAGCGTGCAGCCACTCCTCTGACCCTGGGAGAGGGATGGAAATATTCTCACCTAAGATGAGGTTGAAAACTGTCTTTGGTTTGGAAAAGAGAAAGACGAAGGGGAAGGAAACAGTTAAGTGCTCTTAAAAGGCCCCCTGCCTACTGCCCACAAAGCATAGAGCAGTGGGGGATACGAGAGCCCCGGTGAGCTTAGAAATCCAGCGGCAGAGAGAGCACCCCAATGCTCACCATCTGGGACTCCGGCAGGCAGCAAGCCCCCTTCTGAACTCTATTTGCTCAGAACGCGAATTTAGCTTTTGCGTTGAAAATTCATCCTCAACATATTGGCGAGATACATCACCTGTAAGCTACTTGGGGTCCTGAGAATGACCTTTCCTGACATAATTTTCAAGGCAAAGACTTGTAACTTAAATACTCCTTTCTGAACTTGAAGGAAGTCCTTTCCCCCTGAGTGCCTGAATTCTGCAGGGTGGAAAAGGAGAATCTTGAACTTGGGCTCATTTCCTCATAATACAAACTTAAAAGACGAACCTCAAGCGACCACACATCGATCATATCACAGATTCCACGATTTACTTCAATGCCGAGGCACGCTGGGAGGAAGTTTGTTGGCCTAGTCTCTGCTGAACAAGCAGGCGCGTGTAGGAAGGCCGCACACCATCTGACTCCTCACCCCAGGGAGGCCGAGGGGCTTTGTGAGCGTCATGGATCAGAAAGTAATCACGCTTGTGACAGCAGTATCTCTTCTTCCTTAGCATGAACTTGCAAGAAAAGCCAGAACAAAAGTCTTCAAGTTCTTGACTTCCCTTCTTCCCCTCCCCTCCCCTCCTTTCTTCTAGTCTGTCTGTCCATATGCTGCACATGAGAGGTTTAAGCCAGAGATCCTCAGCTTCAGCTCTGCTGACATTTGGGGGCCAGACAGTCTCTGTTGTGGGAACTCTATTTTCTACACGTGGGTGCAAGCAGCACGCCCCCCTCCCCCTCCCTCCCCAGCTATAACAACCAGAAGTACTTCCAGATATTGCCAAATGTCCCTGGGGAGTAGAGGGGTGTGGAACATTGACCCCAGTTGAGAACCACTGGTATGGACAAGTTGCAAATGAAAATACAACTCACCCAGTAGTAATTTCTGGCACATTGATATTAGTATCATTTGATAAAGGAATTTATTGCTAAATTCCGCATATAAATTAGATCATATAGTACTTGCCTTTCTCTGTCTGACTTATTTCACTTAGCATAATGCTCCCCAGGTTCATCCTCATTGTTGCAAATGGCAAGATTCCCTTCTTTTCACAGTTGAGTTATATTCCATTATGTATATGTACCACATTCTCTTTATCCATTCATTCATCGACGGGCACTTAGGTTGTTTCAATGTTTTGGCTATTGTAAATAATGATGCCGTGAACATGGGGGTGCATGTATCTTTTCGAGTTAGTGTTTTGTTTTTTTTTTGATAAAAACCCAGAAGTGAAATTGCTGGATCATATGGTAGTTCTATTTTTAATTTTTTGAGGAAACTCCATGCTGTTTTCCATAGTGGCCACTTCTAAATATTTACATTCTCCCCGACAGTATACAAGGGTTCTCCTTTCTCCACATCCTTTCTAACACTTGCTACCTCTTAGTTTTTGAAAAATGACCACTCTAACAGGTGTGAGGTGATATATTATTCTGTTCTGACTTGCATTTTTTCTGATGATTAGTGATGTTGAATACTTTTTTGTGTGTACCTGTTGACCACTTGTGGAAAGGTCTGTTTTTAAATCAGATGATCTGGATTCTAGAATTAACCTGGCCTGACTGTAATTGCATCATATAGAGCCTGACATCTTCTACCAACTGATTAGTTGGAAAATAAAAACTACCCACTCTGTGAAAGGAGGGTTTACCTGCTGGAAAAAGTACTGGACTGGGAGTTGGAAGGAATTCACTAGCTTGAGTCTAACAATGTCACTAATATTATAAAGGTTTTGGGTCAATCATTTAACTTTTCTGAGACTATTTTCTTAATATTGACATGAGAAGAACTTAGAGATCCTTTGTGGTTCTAAGGCTAAAAATCAGTTTAAAGGACTAGCCCTCAGTGTTATATTTGCCAAAAACTTTCTTCTAAAATAGTTTGACGAACATATAGGACTGTCTTTGCCAGTAAAGCTCCATGGTCTCCACCACCACCGACAGGAAAACTCAGATGGGATTATCACCCACTTTGCCAGCCTTCCAGGGTGGTCTTTGGGGAGGTGTGTGGTCGCCTTCTCTCTGGGTAGAATGTGGGTGACTCTGCACCCACCCCACACTGCCTCCCTGCGGACAGACCACATCCAGAGGAGGCATTCGTCAGGCCAATCTAAAACCTGGTCCTCACGTCCTATCAGCACCCTCTCTCCACCCAGGCTTCTTGTCCTGATTTAGTTTGGAAAAAATGGTCACTATGGCGATGGCGTTGCTCTTCCTGCAGGCAAGAGACTCAAGGGCAGAATGAGTCAACTCTTCCTGGACTAGCAGGAGCCTCAGAGGACAGGGAGGAGGACAGGGGAGAGGAAACAAACGGAAATCCTAGAGAGACAGTCATTGGAGCTTTCGTCATGGGTCATGGGGCTGGTCCTGGGACACTCCCGGCAGAGTGATGAGGGACCATTGATCAGGCTGAGGGAGGCAGTGGCCCTGAGCGGGAGACATCTTGGACAAGATGAGGCACAGATGTCTGGGCTGGCTGAGATAAGAGGATTCTCAGGAAGCCTGAGTCACCTTGGGCCAAGGCTTTTTGAAGCATGGAGACTTCACAGCAGCACAGCACAGAGGCAATGCCACACTTCCTTCCAGCCCGGGGACCCTGGGAGTCACAATTTCCTGCCAGTGTCCTTTGACCTGCCACCAGCCCTGGGAAGTTTCCAGCCACCCTCACTCATGAACTGTGAGTCTGGCGTTAACAGGTCTTGGTGTCTCTACTCATCTTGTACTTGTTTCCTTTGGAATGTTCCCACCACCTCGTACCACCCCGTGCCGGGAATCTGAACATTCCCGGGTGAGAGAGGCTTTGTGTGGCTCGCCCCTCCGTGTGATTTCCCAACAGGGGATCCAGTGACCTGAGTTCCGGCCCAGGTCTACAAGTGACTGGCGGTCATGGGCAAAACCCCTCTCTGAGCCTTAATTTCCTCCTGTAACAATTGGGGGTAAGGGTAGATGGAAGAGTTGTGGGAAAACGGATTGTTAGAACCGCATGATATCGGGACTCTCATGCCTCCTGCACATGACGTGCTGCCCGCTAGCGGATGCCTGCCATTCCACCATTAGGTGGAGAAGAAACACTTTAGGCTGTTAACATGCGTGTGCTCCTTAGTGTAAGCGAAGGCTCTAAGTGGATTGCTAACGGAAGCAGAGCTAACAGTAAATCACACAATGACACGGGCTCCCTTCAGGGGGTGGAGTAAGCCCTGGTGAGGGCTGGGGAGGAAAAGACACACAAGTAGAAGATTCCACTCCACACATTTCTTAGGATGTGACCTAATGACTTTCAGAGACTATGACACAAGGGAATAAGTGTTAGAGAAAACAAAAAAATGAAAACAAAGAAAAGCCATTAGAAGTCAAATAATCCATCCTTGACATTGCAAGTAAGGAGACCATGACTTCATCATCTTACCAAGTCCCTAAAGCCAGGAGTAGCGCCTAGCATCTCAATGTCATGGCTCACAACTTTGGGCAAGCATTCACTCTCTCAGGTCTCAGCTTCCTCAGCTGTTAAATGGGATGACAGTAGAATTGTGAGGAATAAATGAGACTATACATACTATGCCTGGCATTGGTAAGCACGCAATAAGTGTTAGAATAATAATAATAATAGTAATAATACCACCCAGGTCCCCCAACAAGTCCTTTCCCCAGAATCACAGCTAAACCATCCTCCTAATGAACACTCCATATCCTTCTGTAAGACTTTTCAAAAATGGAGGTAATTTAAAATAGTTCTCAAATAAACCCAAATAAATCCTAATTTTTCACAGCCCTGTCTGCCCAGATGTGCTGGTGGTAAAGATGGAAGCCCACCAATCACAATCCTGCCTCCTCCTCTCCATGGGTTACTGTAAGGGTCATTCAAAAGAACAAAAGGAGTGGAGGGACATGGAGACAAGCGTGTTCTGGAGAACTTCCACAGGGGGGGCGGGGGCGGACCACCCCCACCCACACATGCGTCCGGCTTAGAAGATAATCAGTTGGAAGAGGGAGAGCTGCTGACTGGGGAGGACAGCATGTGCTTTCCGGCACCCGGGAGCCCAGCCACCGGGGCCAGAGTGCCCCTGGGTGGCTGCCAGAGACCATCAGTGCCGGGGGCAGCTCCCACTGCTGAGCTGTGCTGTGCTCTGAGAACACTGGGCTTTGTCAAAGGAAGGGATTTGGGCAGCTCACACCCCACAGGGCTTGGGCATTGTGGGCCTGTCTGCCTGCATTTCCACTCTGGAGAGAGCGATTCTCTGGTCACATGGGCAGCCAGCACAGGAACAGCAGCAACATGCAGCCTCAGCCTTTTTTGCTCGGACCGTTGTGGGTGGGGAGCCGGGGCCCTGTGCTGTGGACAGTGAGCAGGTTTGCAGGAACTGGAGCTGCTGCCCTGCCTGTGGGGTGCTTGTTGTCTCGCCTGGAGAAGGAACCCATAGCATCTGGAGGAACAAGAATGAAGTGCTGTCTTTCTTGAGCTGCGTCCTTCTCACCTGAATTAACATTACTGACAGTAGCTCAGCCTTTCCTAAGGTAGGCATTGAAAGCTAGCAACACCCCTGGAGGCCACCCCATAGAAACCTGAGATGCTACCAATAATGGGGCTATCCTGGGAAGATATAGCAAAGCCAATCATTCATTACCTCACACACCACAGAAACATAAAATTGTCAACTGAAGGTTATTGGCATCAGTTCAACACCAACAGGAATCTCCAACTTGGGGTGCAGTTAAATAAGAAACTTTATTCAGTGCAAACAGGTCAATTGTGACACCATTTGCTATAAAAGCAGGTAGTTCTGGGTCCAAGCTCCTCTCAGGCTCCACTTGGAGTGTTGCGCAGGCAGAGTGCTCCAGCCACGGAAATGCAGTCTTCACCGGAAAGGGAGTGTGCTTTCAGAGTCAGCAGGGAGCTGACTTATATAGACAGATGTCCCTGCCCATGGTCCCTGATTGGTTCATCCTCATGCAGATAAGGACTCCAAAGCCTCACAATTTGATTGGCCCAAAAGGCACAGCCATGATTGGTCAGAATGGATCTGTTTTGACTGGCCAGTGAAGAAGCTTATGGAGAGGAATATAGCTGCATGACTCTGGTTGGATAAGGAAAGCCTCAGTCCTATTGGTTGAAATAGGATTCTGGGAATTCCTTTTTGAGGGCTGCTCAGGTGGCAGAAACACAATGCAGGTAGGCAGTTTGCCTGAGAGATCCCTGTTTAAAAGTGGCTGCTAGGCTCAGTTGGTCACCAGGTGGTCTTCTTAGTAGGTATCCTCTTTCTCAGGGTCCAAAAATTAAGGAAGTTTATGTTCCTAGTAATTATTATAGTCTAAATGGTTAAACCTGAAGTCTGGGTACAAATTACACAACTGCGTTAGGCCCTTCATCTTGGCTAACGTTCATTTGATAAGGTATGATTGATCTCAACTGATATCTGCTCGTTATTTGTAGGTTATTTCTTACAATGTTCAGAGTTTTTTGTTGCTGTGACTGTTGTCTTACGGTCCCATGCCACAGCAGAAACAAGGCAAGGGCTCAGAGCGGTTCACTGTGGACGAACGTCATAATGAAAGTGTACACAGGGTACACTCAGAAAAGCAGGAGAGAAACAGGGCACAGCTTGGCATGACCAAGAACAGTTAACTTAAGCACAGCCTCAGTGTAATTTAGACTGAGAATCTATAAATACTGTGAGCAGTGGCAAATTCACTAATTTCCAAGACAATGCCAAAAAATAAAACATGAATAGGAATTATGGCAACTTATATCTTAAGACTGAATTTCACTGGGACAACAATCCATTCCTACACTCAGTGGATTGATGGTTAAGAAACCATCACTTGCAGGTACATAGATTAATTTCTTGTACAACAAAGGCAGTCATATTTTTCAAGAAAAGACTAATTTTGTCACTAAAGGTGAAGAATAAACTGAAATGTAGAGGCATCGTTCTAAGTTATACTTGAGCAGTAGAAACAGTTCACACCATTTCTAAGATACGGGAGGATAAAAGACTTAAAAATAATGACAAATATTGGCTCAGAATAAAAGCACATGCTTTTATATTTGGAATCTAAAAACAACCAAATTCGCAGATACAGAGAACAGATTTGTTGGTTGCCAGACAGAGGGGTGTGGGTGGGGGGGGAGTGTCAAAAGGCACAAACTTCCAGTTACGAGAGAAATACATCCTGGGGAGGTAATATTCAATTTGGTGACTAAAGCTGACAATGATGAATCTTGTACTTGAAAGTTGTTAAGAGAAGAGATCTGAAAAGTTCTGATAGCAAAGGGAGTGGGGGGCTCCCAGGCAAGGTGGCCCCTCCCCACTCAGTCCCCCAGTCTGCACTGAGTTTCTCATCTGGATCAAACGTGCAATAAAGAGAATGTTTGAGGAAAACAAGTTCTGATCACAAGGAAAAATAACTGTAACTGGGAGGTGATGGCAGCTAACTAAACCTTGTGGTCGTCATACGTGTGCTACACTTAAAACTAACACAATGTTATACGTCAATTCCATCTCAATAGAAATGGGGAAAGGACTTTTAAAGAAGTTCCGAACATGAAGAATGAGAATAATTAAGATGCTTGCCCCTCAGCAGCCAGAGAGCCTGAGAAGGGAGCTGAAAGGGTGCTTCCTGGTGGGGTGCCTTCCCACAGGGAGGGACGCCAGCCTCCCCAGGGCTGGCTCCGGGAGCACGGGCCCTCCCGGGGCCCAGCGCTATGCTGCCCCTGGGAACCTTCCAGAAGAGAGGTCTCATCGCTGCCCTCCAGGGCCTTACAGTCTAGTGTTGGAGGCAGACATTTAAACAATTGATTAGGGCTCAAGCGATAACTATGACACACGCTTTAATCATATAGATAAAATCCTGTAGAAACCCAATGGAGTGAGAGGTTAATTTGGAGGAGGAGGAAGAGGAGGAGGAGGAGGAAGGCTTCACCAGCCGATGCTGGGCTGGGCTGGGCTCTGGAGGCAGGAGGGTCCTAAGGGTGGAGAAGGGCGGAGGATTTCAGCAGCATCTGCATGGGGACAAGCTGCTTCTGGGTGGGCTGGAGCCCCGCTCACCCAGGGCAGCGCCTTGTTCCCTGGAACTCTAATCCTTGGGAACCAGCCACCAGAAAAGCGTTCCTGGGCCAAAGGCGTCGGGAATGCGGCCTGCTGTCCCTTCACAGAACCCCAGTACCCCCGGGGGAGGTGGATGGCTCGCAGCAAGGCAAAACTGGACACGACCTGTTTAACTGCTTTTAAGCAAAGGAAACCCCCTTTTCTTCAGAAGACGTTTACCTTCGTTTTGAGGAACAGGACTCATTCTGGCCGAGGGTAGGGAAGGGACATGGAGTTTAGCTTTTCAAAAGCCAGCACCTGCCGAGGGGTTTAGGGTTTCATCCTGTGGGCTGTGCAGAGCAGTGGCAGGGTTCTTTTTCCTTCTCTAACATTTTCTCCCTGACTAGGTAAGTAATGCATATTCATCACAGAAAGCTTGCAGGAAAAAAAATCTCAGAAAAAAAGCCACACAGACCTAACCATTTGGTCACTGAAGAGATAAGTATTTATTGACTGCCTTCTGGCTGCCAAACTCTGTTCCGAGTCCTGTGGATTCAGCAGTGAACAAAACCAAAGAAAATTCCCACCCTCATGGCAACTTATCTTCCAGCTGAGACACGGGCAACAAATGAAAGGATACGTAGATTGTGGGCTGGATGGCGAGAAGGGTGGTGGAGAGAAAGGCAGCAAGAACATGGTCAGAGGAGGCACTGCCGCCGGAGGCAGGTGTGGTCTGCCGCGGAAGGCCTCGTGGGCAAGGTGACAGGTGATGTTCCCGGGAAGAACCGAGGGAGGCGAGGACATGGCATACGCAGGTCTGTGGAGAAAGAAGGCCTCGCAGGTGCGGAGAGCTGAGTCTGAAGCGTGCGTAGTTGAGGACCAGGGAGGAAGCTGGGCAGCAGGCTGGAGGGGCAGGGGCCGGAGTGGAGAGCAGAGGTTAGACAGACAGTGGGGGCTCGACGGGGGCCTGGGTGAGATGGGGACCCACGGCAGGGCGTTTTGATGGGCACGTGAGAGAGAGTTTATGGGCCTCACCCTGACTGCTGCCCCGTGTAGTTTTCGAAACCTGTTCCCCGTTGGCAGTCACTCCTCATTCTGTCTTCTCACCAGCCTTTGGCAACCATCAGTCTACTCTCGTCTCTGTGGATTTGTCTGTTCTGGCCGTGTCACGTAAATGGGACATACGCGGGGGGACCCAAATCCCCCCTGGAATTTATTTATAAATAATTGTGTATTTATTGTTACATGTTTAAACTTCAGTCACCTTCAAAGTACTCTCTCCATGCGATGCGGTACACCTATCCAGACATTTTTCCCACTGCTCAAAACAGTTTTTGAACTCGTCAATTTTGATGTCTTTTAGTGCTTCTGCCATTGTGTTTCACCTCTTCCACATCAGCAAAATGTTCCCCTTCGAAGACTTTTTTTATCCAGGTAAACAAAATAAGGTTGCTTGGGGCTGAGATGGGGTGAATAGCTAGGGTGGGGCCCAGGGGTCATGCTGTTTTTGGTCAAAAACTGCTGATCACTCAGCATGGTATGGGCAGGTGCACTCGTAAATCACCCATCATGAAATGGGCAAAATTCACTGAA
The DNA here is from genome assembly GCA_004026765.1 of Micronycteris hirsuta. NCBI lineage: Eukaryota > Metazoa > Chordata > Mammalia > Chiroptera > Phyllostomidae > Micronycteris > Micronycteris hirsuta. The sequence continues at coordinate 57,817 of PVJI01004349.1, forward strand.
GCCAAACACAGCCTCTCACAACAACGCCAGCTGGCACACTGGCACAGATGGGTTCCTAGATCACTCACCCAATGGGCTAAGGCTGTACTTACTACAAGGGCTGTCCTCCAGGAGATAATTCCACTTTTTTGGAACCCCCCTTGTATGGTATGGGATCTTTTGTGAGTGACTATACACACACACACACACACACACACATACATGTATTCATGTATACACATATATACATATATAACTGTTGACATGTTTTCAGATCTATCTTTGTTATGGCACATATCCATACCTCTCACTTCTGAATAATACTGCATTATATGAATAGATCACGTTTTCCTCATCCATTTGTCTGCTGATGGACATTGTGCGGCTGTTTTCCACGGTGGGGTTGAGCAGGGGAGTGATGGGATCTGAGTGTAATGGCACGACTCTGGCCGCTGTGTGAACAGGTGGAGGGTGAGTACCCGAGGCTCTCGGGAGGCCGGTTGGTGGCTGCTGAAATGACGCTGATGACGGGTTTGGGGTTAGGGTGTAGCAGAGCATATGGCAAGGAGTGAACCCAGGGCTCTGTTCAACGTTCTCTTCCCTGTCTCCACTCACTAGGTGATCTCACTCAGTGTCATGGGCTAACTGTCTTTTATATACTGGGACTCCCAAGTTCAAATCTGCAGCCTAGAGCCCCTCTGGCTGCCTACTTGACATCACCATTCATTAGCTTATGAGGAGTCTCAAACTTGTCATCTCCCAAACTGAGCTCCTGATCCATTCCCATCCAAAATCTGCTCACCCTCTATCCTTTTATATTTCAGTTGATTGCAAGTTTATCTTTCCAATTGCTCAGGTCAAAAACCTCTTTGATTCCTATCTTTTGCTCACCTCATATTTAACCTTTCAGGAAAACCTGTTGCTTCTCTCATATATCGAGAATGAAGCCACTATCATCTCTTGTTAGAATTACTTCAGTCTTAACAGGTGTCCTTCCTTCCATTCTCCTCAGCCGGCTAGAGGGATCCTTCTAAAATGCCAGCCAGATCACAGCTCTCCTGCACGAACACCCAGCCGCAGCCCGCCGTTTCACCGGGAGAGTGCCTGCACCCACACCCTGGCCTGCGGGACCTTGTGGGGTCTGGCCTCTGGGGCCGGAATATCATTTCTTCCTCTTCTCTCCTCACTCTCACTGCTCCATTGCCTGCCCTCCTTGCTATTTCTTGAATTAACAGGAATTTCCCTACCTCAGGGCCTTTGCACTGGCTGTTTCCTATTCCTGGAATACTCTCTCCCCGATAACCATGTGGCTATCCCCCCTTACAGTCTTTGTTTAAATGTCACTTGCCATGTATGCTGAGTATGCCATGGCCTCCCATATAACATCACAGACTGGGCACCCCCTTACCTTGTTTTACATTCCTTTCTCCTAGAACTTGATAGTTCCTTTAGTGCCCAATACACTCCACTTGTCAGGCTTGTATTTTACTTACGTTTCCTTCTGCTGGAACGTAAGGTCTGGGGGCAGTAATCTTAGTCTGTTTTGTTTTCACAACTGGTGTAGTGCCTGACACACGATAGTAACTCATGAAATATATTTTGAATGAATCGACAAATGTTTCATGTGAATATTTATATAAATGCCACCGTGCAAGGTACTAGACACTTTGTTCATTCACTCAACCAATATTGATTAAACACACATTCAACCTCAGGCCCTGTACTGGACCCTGAGATGCTGTGTGCTTGTCGCTGCTTCATGGCCCTCGAGAAGGGAATTCGGCTCTGATAGTGACTTTGCCAGAATTGAAAGGCTTGGCCTCAAAGGCGACTCATCAGAAGTTCGGTAATTAATTCTTCAGAGGGATAGAGACTGAACTCCTCACCCAGGCTTGCAGGCGCCTACACAGACTGGTTGTGCCCTGCTCTCTTGCCCCAGCCACACCCCCTCATCTGGGTCCCTGGAACTCACCGAGCTCTCTCCGGCTGACCTGCCCAAGCGGGCAGTTCCCTCTTAATACCACAGAGGCTCTTCAGGGGAAACGAATCCCAAATCCCGCTCACCGACTTCTGCTCTGCGAGAGACTCTGTCGAGAGAAGGAAACGTCAAACCCCAAACTGGATGGAAGTATTTGCAAAAGACACGTTGGACAAAGGCTTTCTCTCCAAAACACAAATAACTCTTAAAATGGACAATAAAAAACAAACGTGCCAATTAAATAAAACGTTGGTAAAACGTCTGAACAGACACCCCACCAAAGACGATATAGAGATGGCAAATATGCGTACGAAAAGGTGCTCCATGTCACATCTCATCAGGGAACCGAAAGGTAAAACAACAACGAGAAACCATCACACACCTACTTCAAAGCCTAAAATATAAAGCGGGAACGATGCCAAATGCTGGTAAGGATGTTGAGCAATAGAAATGCTCATTCATTGTTGGTGGAAATGCCAAATGGTGCCGCCACTTTGGAAGACAATTTGAGTTTCTTACACAACAAATGTACTCTTAGGTTAAAACTTATGTCACACAAAATCCTACATAGGAATGTTCATAGCAGCTTTTTTTCAAAACTGCCGAAACTTGGAAGCAGCCAACATATCCTTCAGTAGGTGGATGGATAAATAAAACGGGTATATCTGGACAATGGAACATTATTATTCAGTAATAAAAAGAGCTGAGCTGTCAAGCCGCAGAAAGACATGGAGGGAACAAATGCATATTGCTAAGTGAAAGAAGCCAATCTGAAAATGTTACCTATTGTATAGCTCCAATTATATGATATTCTAGAAAAGGCAAAACTATGGAGACAGTGAAAAGATCACTGGTTGCCAGGAGTTTGGAGGGAGACAGAGATGGATGAGTAGATGAAGCGCAGGAGCAGCAAAACTATTGTGTGGTACTGCAGTGGTGGATCCATGCCATGACCCATTAGTCAACACCTATAGAACGTACCACACAAAGGGTGAACCTAATGTAAATTATGGTCCTTAGTTAATAATGTTCTATTGTTGATTGGGCAGTTGTAACAAACATACCACACTCATGCAAGGTGTTAATAATGGAAAACTGTGGGAGAGAACTTGTGGGGAAACTGTCTGTTTTTCTCAGTTGTCCCGTAAAACTGAAACTGCTATAAAAATGAAGTCTACTTATTAAAACAACGATGCCTCACCAACTACCTTTTCCTTAAAACCAGCCCCTCTTTCAGTGTTCCCTAACTCAATCAATGGTTCCATCAAGCATCCAATTATATAAGCCAGAAATCCAGAAGGTGACCTTGATACCTTCTCACACTCAATCCGGCATCTAAGGAACAGAGTGATCTGCCACTTGGACCTCCTAAACAACTCTGGATTCATCCTCTTTTCTTCTTCCTCTTCCACCCCATCGCAGTTCATCCGCCTTCACGAGTGCTACCACCGTAGCCTCCTCAGTGCCCTGCCACCTTCTACCTTGACCCTCCCATTCTTTTCCATGTTGTGTCTACCATGGGTGCAAAACACAGATCTGAATGTGTCACTCGCTGCTGAAAATCTTAATACTTCCCTATTGCTCCTAGGATGAAGACCAAGCTTCTTCATGCAGCTCCTCTCCAATGTCTGTCCCTGCCAGCCCTTCCAGGCTCACCCCCCACTGCACCCTCCCTTGTGTATTTCCCGCACACTGAGGGTCACTCTTCTTTACCACGAACCTTTGTACATTCTGTTCCTTCTCCTGGAAGGATTCCTTCTCCTTTCTCTTCACTGGATACCTTCCACTCGGTCCTTGAAATTTCAGTTGAACGATCACTTCTCTGCAATTATCATTGATCAGAAGTCTTCTCTGACTCCACCCCTCCGGCTGGGTCCAATCTCCTTATTTATGCTACAAGCAAGCTGAAATTTGTGTTCATTTGGCATTGACTGACGCCACTGCAGTATGCACAGACTGTAAGCTAGGACAGGCCACAGGCTCCATGATGGGAGAACTGAGTCTGGTTTTGCTGATGGTTGCTTCTCATGCTGGGGCACAGTGCTCGAAACATGTTTGTTGATGAGTGAATAAATAAATGAATAAAAACCTCACTGATGATATTGAAGGTGGTGAATGTCCACCTCAAACGTTCACCAGTGGCCATCATCTTCACCCTTGGTTCAAAGCAAACAAAGACTGGGTCTTTTGCTTGGGGAACAGGCACTTTTATGAGTGATTCAGACTTTCAGAGGGTGTTGCATGGGTTAAAGCTATTATTTTAGAATTTTGCTTTTTCTGAAAGCTCCCCAACTCAGCTGCAAGTATTCACTCTATTTTGTGATCTCACTTAGGGAGGGAGCATTTTGGATTTAAACACATTTGGCTGTTGAAGAATCGTTTGCAAAATAGGGTGACTTCATGCTCTTCTTTTTTCCCCTTGGAATAATCACAGTTCTCTTCACACCAAGGCAGCTTGGCGAGGAGTTCCCTGAAGGAACAGAAAAACAGTATTTAAGAGACATCCAGTTTCAGCTCCGTAAAAGGACCATTGTAAAAGGGGTTTTGCATGTCCGCTTTTTAAAATCAGTTTTCTGTGTGCCTGTTGTGGAGCGTTACATCACCAAGCATTAGACTCTCCAATATGGATGAAGTTATTGTCACCTTCTGGGGTTCACAGATTCACGGTCTTTCTCTACTGAAGTCCCATTTTATATAGTTTTGGGAGTCCCATAACCCCATTTCCATGAGCTTTCAGATGTAGCTGGAATTCAGGTGGCAGATCCACTGGTTCTCATTTTCATTCATTTACTTATTTAACAAACATTCGGAGCCCATGAGCCGTCAGGCACTGCATTTGCCACGGTGATTTCTTTGGCTTTCAATGACCCTCTCTTCCTCCTACTAGAGTATCAGCTCTATCTAGGACAGTAGGGATCTCTGTCCATTGTGCCCAGTAATGCATCTCAAATACCTAGAATCATGCTCTGCACTCAGTAAATACTTATTGATTGAATGGAGGTCTGAATCATTTACGCTAAAATGCAGTCTAGATACTTCCCATGTTTTGCCTGCCTACCATTCAGCAGCATCCATTTCCCTTTTTTGGAATTACAGCCCTGTTTTTTCCATGGGGGAAAATCTTTATCTCATTCTCAGACTCTGGGAGGAGGGGGTGGGTAAAGGCTAACCCTGCCCCACCCCCAAGATTCAAGTCACTAAGACTTGATTCCAGGTCTTGTCAGAATTCTGGGGAAGAGAAACCCTTTCCTCAGAGCATTGAAACTGAAAGCCTGTAAGTCTATCACTTCTCGGGCCACCATGTAGTGACAGATTGCCTGGCAGTGGAGCCCAGACTGAGGAAGGCAGAGCCTTACAGAAATTGAGAAAACCTGAGTTCTGATGACATGCTTTTACTGCTTCAGCTAGTGTCTGTCTGTAGTAGCTTCCTAGAGCTGTTCTAACAAAGTACCACACACTGGGTGTTACAAAAATCCAGTTACTTAGGATTAGAGACTACGCTGGTGACCTAATTTTAACTTGATTTCCTCTGTAAAGATCCTGTTTGAGAATCAGATCATGACACAGGTACTGGGGGTTAGGACTTTAACAGCTTTTTGCGGGGACACAACTCAGCCCAACCATACCTCTTGCGGCTGAGAGCCTTACATGCTTAATGTTTCCACTTCATAAAGCAAAGTCTCCCTTTTGTAGAAAGCCATCCACATAAAGAATGGAAAGTTTTTTCCATACATTTTTTCCTCTTATTGGGAGGAAGGAGGCCAGAAATGAAATAAACAACAAACTGTATTTGAGCAGAAGAAGGGAGTACCTTATATATTTTTTGCAATGTACTTATAAATACCCATATGTGTATACAGTATATATATGAATTCTATGTAATTCTTTCTATCATCTATCATCTATCTATTATCTATCTATCTATCTATCTATCTATCTATCTATCTATCATCTATCTATCTCTCATCTCCATACTTACGGTACAGAATGTTTCCCAGTTCCTATGCTTCCTTCCTCATGTGTTAATCCTGGGATAAAAACATATCGAACCTGACTACTCTTGGTCCCCACAAAAGGATTCCTGCATTCACCTGGTGCTGCTGAAATCTCCTCCCAGGCGGCTGGTCACCCAGTGTAGTAGCAGCTTGAGATCTGAAACGAGAAGGGCAGAGGCTGGATTTGGGGGCTGTCCCAACATGGGCAGTTGATGTCACCGATTGACATCTCCTTTATGACAGGTGCACCTGGGGCTGAACTAGTGAATGATGTCTGCACTTCTCTCATTGGCCAATTTCTTTGTGAGTCCACCAAAGAACAGCAAGCACCTCTCCTATGTCAAGCACTGTTCCAGGTGCTGAGGCTGCCCCAGTAAACCAGAGAAACACAGTCTATAATATTAAAGGGCTTATGCTCTAGTGAGGTTTCTGTTTCATTCTGAGGAAAGCCGGCCAATGCCAGAAGCCCCCAGCCCACACTTGAGTGAGAACCAAGGCAGAGAAAGGTCTTACTTTCACGTTGCTCTTGAGGTGACTGCGCTATGCTCAGCCTGGTACGGGTGACCTCCTGTCTTCACGATTGGGACTCGTAGGGTTTGGGTGCCCGTCCTTCCAGACCTGCCTTTGCCTCCAGCCAGTGCACCTCCAAACTGGGGGATGTCACGGCATCTTCCTAGTTTTTCATTTGCCTCTTGTCGCATTCTCTTCCTCTCCGGAAGGGGTCTTGGCTTCCAGGAGTCCAGGCCTGCCCTCTGCCCAGCTGGGGATGACGATGACCCCCTTCCTGTGCCCAAGTAGGCTTTCCCGGTCTTTCGTTTTCTGTTGTCATTTCAGCTGGTGTGCGCAAGGGCTTGCACAGCACATGGGGTGCTCACTGCGGCGCTGCTCTCTCCCACCAGGGCTCCCCTGGGCTTTACATTTCCTGCACCCTGTTCTGAAAGGAAATCCGGTTTTTAGTTGTAACTTTGGTTGCTGTTGTTTATGGAACCTGAATAGTTTAATCCACCTACAGTATTTTCTGTACCTTAAAACAGCACAGACCACATCTTTATTCTTTAATGGGTAGCAGCTTTTAGCTCCATGGGGAAAAAAAACAACTTTTAAGTGTTGGACAAGTGTTTTGGAAATGCAATAAATACTTAAAACATAGGATGTTTTCGATTTTTCTTAAAGGCTGGGCAAAAGTTAATCACGACCCCTGCAGGGAGTTGGGCTCCCAGGAGAAAGGAAACGGTCTCTGTTCTGTCCCCAGAAATGAGAGTTCAGAGTGGCTCCTCACCCAGGGCTGAACAAGCTTCTGAACAGCCCTGGGACCCTCAAAGACTCTCTCTGGGGTGGATGAGGGGAGGCAGGAACAGACCACCGTGGGTCCTCGGAACCCCTGGGTTTGAATCTCAGTCTGGCTACCTCACAGCGGTGGTGTTTGTACGTCAGTCCCCTGGACTCAGTTTTCTCAGCTAGAAACATTGAAAAAAAATTCCAGTTTTGTGGGATTGTTTAGGAGGACTTTTTGTGGTCTGAGTGGGTACAAGCAGGGGCTTCTGAGAATAGGTGCCCACAGAGAGGCTATTCTGCTGGGAGTCGCTGCCTCTCCCGCTCCCGGGTGGGCTTCCCGCTGCAGCAGCTCAGTTGGCACATGCGCCAAGAGCTTTAGCCGTTGTTAAATGAAAACCAAATGAAAGATGATTCAATTGCTCAGTGCTATGTTAGGGAATTGATTAAACTTATCGAATTTAGGGTCTCAAAGTCTGACTCTGTCACTCTCTAGTTGTGTGTCTGAGCAAATGACCATATTTTGCTGCATATAGTGTACACACTTTTGCCAAAATTTTTGAGGGAAAAACAAGGATGCACATTATATATGGGTAGTACTAATTCTGTATCTACATAAATGTTTTTAATTATTTTATTTATGCTTATGTGTTGAAAGTGTAACTCTAGAAAGCAATAACAATGTCTGTTTGCAAAATAATACCCTGGAATATGATAATTGGTTTTATATATAAATAAAAATTGAATTAAAAATTAAAATGAAAGATTGTTTTCCTGAAATTTGGGCAAAAAACAGGGGTGTGCATTATACGCGGCAAAATTAGTTGTTACCCTTCCCATGCCTCAGGCTCTTCATCTGTGAAATGGGAGAAATATCAAACTTATCTTATAAAGTAGTTACTAAGTCAGCACTCATAGAATGTTTACAGTAGGGCCTGGCACATAATAAATATCTGATAGACATTACTTATGATTACAAACTCTCCACTTGGAAAGAGTAGTTAATAACCCCAGTAGTGGCTTTCAGCTGGGAAGGTGGGTGGCACATCATATCAGAATCACAACACTGTGCTCAAAGCATCCTTGCAAAGAAGAGGGCAGGGCTTGTCCTGATGTCTCTTGTGTAATGGAGAAACTGTGCTCTCTTAGAGAGGGAAAGGCACCTTCCTAAGATTGCTGCGTTAGTAAAAAGCAGAATCTAAGCCCTTCCTATTGAGTCACAAGACGCTTGGAACCAGAATATGTGCTTACCGCCTGGAGTTCACAGGTGTTCAGTAGCCATGAGAGAAATGGGTTCGGAAGAGGTGCCGCTGTCCTGGGTCAGGGGCAGAAACACGCCTTATGGGACACGTGTGGGCATTTTGGAATCCAGGGCTGCAAAGGAAATGGAAATGTGTCAAGTTGATTTTCTTACAGAAATACCACGATTTTCTGGCATTGGTTCATCTTAAAGGAATTTTGCAAAAAAGTAGTGGTTATCTTCTGAACACTCTCTGAATAGGACTTTGATGTATCACAGGGTTTGCTGGAGGCCAGGAGCCACAGAGCACTTGAGTGTTTCTAGAATTGTAAAAAGCAGAAGTGAGAAAACAAGTTTCCAAACTCACTGTGATATTTTTGATGCTTACATTGAAAAAGTAATGCTTTTATGCTCCACATTGAATGTGTTGTCACCCTTCAAGGCCAGGCGGGTTCATGGTATTCGTGCAGACAGAAACATATTCACAGCGCCGTTGGGATGTCTCGCACGCCTTTATTCCAAGGGTGGGCGAGCCATGCACGCTGCAAGCTCCGTGTCTATCTGCATGCCTCATGTCGTGGCCCTTGCTCCCCAGCGTGGCACCCAGCGTGGCACCTGTCCTCTTTTGTGTCTCTCATCATCACCGCCCCCAGCAAGGAGTCCCTGCCTGTGTAAGTACTAGAGGGGAACAAAGCCAGAACACTGCCAGAACATTACATACCATAACATAATTCTGTGCATGCCAGCCCACTTCATGTTATAGGAACAGTTTATCAGACCCAGTCTCAAGGCTATGAGAACACTACTTATCAGGTCCATTCAAGGCTGTGGGAACACTGCTTCCCTTTGTTACTCAGACACCTGGGTGAGGAAGCCAGACGGCCTCCACTTACCCTACATTATATATCATCAGGGAATTACAAGTTAAGACAACAATGAGAAACCACTGCACACCTATTAGAATTGCCAAAATCCAGAACACTGCCAACACCAAATGGCGTTGGAGCAACAGGAGCTCTCGTGCATTGTTGGTGGGAAGGCAGAATGGTCCAACCGTGTTGGAAGACAGTTCGGTGGTTTCTTACAAAATGGAACACACCCTTACTATTTGGTAAGCGATTGTGTTCCTCGGTATTTAGCTAAATGAGCTGAATCCACGTCTACACAAAAACCTGCACATGAATGTTTATAGCGGTTTTATTTATAATTTCCAAAACTCGGAAGCAACCAAAACGTTTTTCAGTAGATGAGTGAATAAGTAAGCCATGGTACATCCAGAAATGGAATTGCATTCAGCGCTAAAACAAGTGAGCTATCAAGGCATGCAGAGACCTGGAGGAACTGTAAACGTATATTAGTAAGGGAAAACAGTCAATCTGGAAGTGTCACATACTGAATGATTCCAATGACATGATATTATGCAAAATGCAAAACTATGGAGATAGTATAAAGATCAGTGGTTCCCAGAGGAGGGGAGAGGGAGATGTACTGTGTTTTGCTGTGCACCCATATTTTTGGTCCAAACTTTCAGGAAAGAAACCTTTCATTTTAATTTTTATGTCAAATTTTATTTATTTATATTTAGAAAAACCAATTATCATATTTCAGGGTATTATTTTGCATACAGATATCATTATTGCTTTCTAGGGTTACACTTCTAATGCATAAGCATAAAGAAAAGAATTAAGAACACTTATGTAGGTACAGAATTAGTACTACCCATGTGTAATGCACACCCTTATTTTCCCCTCAAAAATCTGGGCAAAAAAGTGCACATTATACATGGCAAAATATGGTAAAGCACAGAGGATTTTTAGGACAGTGAAAATATCCTGTGTGATATAATGATGGACATATATCATTACACATTTATCCGAACATGTAGAATATACAACACTAGAAGTGAAGCTGAAGGTAAACTATGGGTTTCGGGTGATTATAATGTATCGATGTAGGTTCATCCTCGGTGAAATGTGTGCCACTGTGGGGAGTGACATTGGCAATGAGGAACACTGTGCATGGGCGGGGGGGAAGGGGTATTTTGTTTAAATTCTCTCAATTTTGTTTAAATTGGAAAGTACTCTAAAAAGTAAAACTCTTTAAAAATAGGTAATGCTCTTCAATCTACTAAAACATATAAATGTTTTATAAAACATATAAATGTAATATAAATGTACTGTTTTAAATTAAGGATAGGACTTCTAAAAAACCATAATTCAGTATGGATAATGCTGAATGCTCAGCAGGGTGTGTACCAGGCACACTGCCAGCCCCTTGTGCCTTGGATGTTGTAGTAACTAAAGCACAGTTGCTACTCTTAAGAAACCATTGACCTACTGGAGTAAACAAACACTTGAAGAACCAGCAATTGTTACTGTGCATTAAGTATGAAGGGTGTGTTAGAATTTGAAAGGAGGAGTGATCAGCTTTGCCTGGTGGGATCACAGAGGCCTCACAGAAGCCTAGCCTTTAAGAATGAGAAGTGTTTTGCAAAGTAAAGAGGAGAGGAGGCCATTCCAGGTGGACGGAATGGCATGAATGTGCCCTGCTCTAGCTGGGAGTCATTAGCATTCCAGAGCAGTGATTTTCAACCAGTTCGCTGCAAGGATTTTTAAAACAAGCAACACCTGACTATTTAGTCAGTGGTACTGACCTCTTTTCCCTTAAATTGTCAAATTAAAAAAATGACAGCCAACAGCCAACACAACAATAGCTGTCCAGTGTAAATCAATCAAAATTATCTTTATTTTTGTCATATTGGCAAAAATATTTTTTTTGGTGTGCTGCATAGTTTTAGTAATTAGTTTGTATGTGCCATGAGATGAAAAAGGTTGAAAATCACTGTTCTAGAGCATCACACTGACACTATAAGCTTTGCTCATAGGGAAATCCTCTAAAGGTTATGTTTAGTTCCTATGGGAGAAGATTTTGCTTTCGTGTTTCCAACCCTTCATGAAGTATTTGAGTCCCTCCCCTCTCTTGGTTCTGGGGCTGTTGAATGTGCAATAGGTGTCCATAGTTGATGGGTCAGTGAGGGTCCACACTTGAGGTCAGCCTGACACAGAGTTCCTTCCTCTCACTGCTCCTGGACTGTTGTTGCAAAGAATCTGCTCTTTCTCTCATTTTACTTCTTGTTCCCTCTACCAACACCCTGTGTTTCTTCTGGGAGCATGAACTCACATTAATAGTTGCCAATGGAAAGCGTATTAGATATGTGGCTCTCTTGCAAAATAAATTACGCAAAGTGTTCTGAAGATAAAAAAAATTCCTATGGTTTTGCCTGCTATTCTGGATAACTAGATTGCACATTCTTTCTTGAGTTGAAAGTTGAGTGCTGACTGGGTAAAATTTGATGGCACAATCCAAAGATGAGAGTTTTATGTATTCAATATATCTAAGAGAATTAACAGACAATCCAAACAACTTGGAACATCAGAACCAGCAAGAAAGTACTGAAGGAGCTAGTGGAGGGAGTACTAATGTATATATGGCTTGGTGTTTATTATTCTTTCTTTGTTGTTTGCCAACTTCTTAGTAACTTAGCAACTATCATGGTTTGTTGATAGCTCTTTTACTCTCTCAGGTTGCTGATCTTGGAAGGGAAAACATGAGAAAAAAAATAGAAAATAAGTTTCAATCCAGCTATGATTTATTTTAGATATCTGTCTACCTAGCTAGCTATCTAATCTATCATTATCTATTATTTATTGACCGTATTGTTTAATATATTTTATTGATTATGCTATTACAGTTGTCCCAATTTCCCCCCTTTATTCCCCTCCACCCCGCACTCCCCCATTCCCCTCCCTTTAGTTTTTGTCCATGGGTCATACACACAAGTCCTTTGGCTTCTACATTTCCTATACTATTCTTAACCTCCCCCTGTCTGTTTTCTACCTACCATTTATGCTAGTTATTCTCTGTACTTTTTCCTCCTCTCTCCCCCCCACTCCCCTGTTGATATCCCTCCATGTCTTATATAAGTCCCTGTAACATTTCATATAATAAAGGCTTGGTGATGATGAACTCCTTGAACTTGACTTTATCTGAGAAGCACTTTATCTGCCCTTCCATTCTAAATGAAAGTTTTGCTGGATAGAA
>PVJI01004349.1:70481-109470 GCA_004026765.1 Micronycteris hirsuta
CCAACTTCTTTGGGACTCTCTGAGCTCCCTGGACTTCCTGGAAGTCTATTCCCTTTGCCAGATTGGGGAAGTTCTCCTTCATTATTTGTTCAAATAAGTGTTCAATCCCTTGGTCTTCCTTTCTCCTTCTGGCATCCCTATTACCCAGATGTTGGGACGTTTACAGATATCACAGAGGTTCCTAAGCCTCTCCTCCTTTTTTTGAATTCTTGTTTCTTCATTCTTTTCTGGTTGAATGTTTTTTCCTTCCTTCTGGTCCACATCGTTGATTTGAGTCCCAGTTTCCTTTTCATTACTATTGGTTCCCTGTACATTTCCCCGTATTTCTTAGTGTATTCATTTGTTCATCTAATTTATGACCAAATTCAACCAATCCTGTGAGCATCCTGATTACCAGTGTTTTGAACTGTGCATCTGATAGGTTGGTTATCTCTTCGTGGCTTAGTTGTATTTTTTCTGGAGCTTTGATCTGCTTTTTCATTTGGGCCATTTTTTTTTCTCACTGCACCTGTTACTTTAAGGGGCAGAGCCTTAGGTGTTCACCAGGGCGAGGCAACCTACTTTGTCATGTTGTGACGCTGCCTGTGGGGGCGGGGCCTGGGAGGGAACGACAGCACTTGCTCTACTCTCTGCAGGCTCCCAGTCACTTTCCCCAGTGAGCTCTCCTGTGAGGCTCGGAGTTGCTCCTGCCACCGCCTCAACCCCCACAGGTGCTCTCAATAGGTAGTCCTAGACTTTGTCCTGCACTGGCACCCCCCACCCCTGCGATGGTGGGTTGTGCTGTCTGCTTTGCTCACCAGCTCCTTCTCCCGGTTTATCTGTGTGCAAATGAGGGACCACCCGTTCCACCAGTCTTGGCCCCTCTGGTTCATGTGGGCTTCTCTGGGTGGGCCCGCCTCAAGTCTCTCCAAGCAAACTGCTATCTGGCTGTGCATGCTCTCTGCCCAATTCTGCCCTGCCTACTGGTCTGGACCAATGTGTCCTCTCTAACTTCCTGGCTGTGAGACTTCCACTTGGTTTGATTCTCTGTCCATTCTGGTTGTTTGTTCTGCTTTTTAAATCATTGTTTTTCCTCTTTTGGTTGTGTCAGGAGGCACAGTGTGTCCACCTATGCCTCCATCTTGGCCAGAAGTCCTATTGACTGTATTTTTTATCTATTTTCTTTCTCGTCTAATATTTGGCATATATTTGGAAAGATTATCAACAGATATTTTTCTTTTTAAACAGCTTTATTGAGATATAATTCACATTCCATGTAATTCACCAAATTAATTGTATAATTCAATGTTTTTTTATTATATTAATGGAGTGGGAGTGGTGACGCCATCACCACAGTCTGTTTTTAGGACATTTTAATCACCCCAACAGGAAACCCCATAGCCTTTAGCTGCTACCTTCCCAACTGTTCCACCCTCCTCCAGCCCCTGGCAACCACTATTCTACTTTGTATTGCTACATATTTGTCTACTCTGGACAATTCATGTAAATGGAACCATAAAATATAATGTTTTTTTTTTTTTTTTTGTGACTGGCTATTGTTAACCCTGAGAAAGAAGATACCTACTAAGAAGGACTCCTGGTGGTTGATTTAAAACAGAGCCTAACAGCCATTTCTAAACAGGAGCTTCTTATGCAAACCACACTTCAGGGAGAAGCCTGCACTAAGCTTCCTTACTCCCACATTGAACTGCCTGCCAACACCTTGTTCTTGCCATCTGAGCCAATCCTTATAAAGGAGTTCCTGGAATCCTATTTCAATCAATAAGACTAAGACTTTCCCAGTCCAATAAGACCTGTGCAGTTATATCCACATTAGCATCTCCACTGACCAATCAGGACAATGCTTTTTGGGCCAATCAGACTGGGTGGGTTTGGAATCTTCATTTGCGTGAGCACTGCCCAATTCAGGAACCAGGGGTGGAGACTTTTCTCCATATAAGTCAGCTCCTCTTTGGCTCAGAATGTACACTTTCCCTTTGCACCAGAGACTGAAGACTGTATTTTCCCAACTGGAACTGAAACACTAAAGATGTCTGGCTGGAGAGCCGAGCTATTTAGTTGGAGATGGGCCTAACCTGTGGGCTGCCTCATCCCCTGGGTCACTTGCCTCTGAGCTGCCTTGTAGCCATACTGTTCCACAGCTGTGCTGCTTTGTAATTGAGCTGTAACTCCACTGAGAGCTATTCAAAGCCATGATGTCCTCATATCCATACTGCATCAAAACTGAACTGTTTTCATGGAACGAAATTTCCTTTTTCACCTCACTCCAAATGGGGATTTCTGTTGGCATGGATTGGTGCCAATGACCATCAGTTGACATTACATGGAACCCAACATGGGGCTCTGAAGTGACAACCTGACACCATTCTGAAATCAACACACCTGGTGCCTGCAGGACCTTCTTACACTTGAATTGTCTTTTTGGCAATACTGCAGGGTCTTGGGTAAGTCCTCTTACATCCAATATCTTCCACACTTATAGTTGAGGTCTGAGAGATTTTATTCCGTTTAGGTAGGGGACCCTCATCTGGTAACTTCTGTTCATATGTTTGGACTGAGACAGCCCCTCCATACGCCTTGAGGGGTATCCCTTAGTTGCATTTGGTACCAGGAAGGTATTTTCCAGGAGGGCTTTCCTCTGTTGTGTTTGGTACCAGGCCTTGTCTATAAAGTTTGTGGGGATGCCCAAACTAATAGGCACCTGAAAGGATGCTTCATATGGAGAGGTGATGGGTACTCAGGGGAGATGTTGCCTGTGAGGAGTGCAAAATGGGTAACCCATGCTCTAAAGTGCTCATGCTTATCAACCACCTCCTGGAGGCAGCTGGGGAGACTTTGGCTGATTGCATGTATAAATATTGTGGTCCAGAACATTGTAATTGGCTAGGCCTCTGGACAAAACCACACAAGACGATCTCAAGCTTTTTTTTTTTTTTTTTGGCCAAGATGAGCTTTCTTTGAAACCCTAGAGCTTGTGTATTTGCATGCTCAATTAGAACAACACACATTATACCATAACTGCCAGAAACAATGAGACACTTTTTTTCTTTTAAATTGATAACCTGAGAGCTCTACCACCACCTTCCTTAGGAGAAAATAATTCTAAATTGGGTAAAATGCCTTAATAAATAAAAAGGAAACTGGTGCTCATGAAACTGGAATGAAAGGGGGGCCATTGGAAAACCTTTCCTCTGACCCATGTGCTTGACTCTAAAACCAAGTTTATTAAAACAAAAAACACCCCAAATCAGAAGAGCCCTCATTTACCAGCCACCACCCCTTTAGTGCCCTACCTACACTGCACGCCTTTTCTTCCCCTCCCCCATCTTTGTCTCCAGATGCACAGCAGCCATGTGACCACCAAGCTTCGCTTCTGGATCCATTCTTCAATCTTCTTCCCAGGAAAATCTACGCCCTTAAAACTCAGGTCTTTGGAGGCCATTCTCTTCGCTGTCTACCTGTCTGACTTTATTGTTCATATTTTCTTTTGTTTGTGTTTGTTGATAAGCTCACTTTACGAAGAAACTTTTAAGGAGAGGTTCTCAAACCTCTTAGAGACAATGGAATGCATTATTTTTTTTTATTTTACAAACAGTTTTAAAGAAATTCTTACAACATGCAAAAACTTTCGCCATCTGAGCAAACCTCGATTTAGTCCATCTGCCAGTAAAACAGTTTGAATCCATGATTTTCCTTTGAGTTTGGGGTTCTGAAGTGGTGCCCCATCCCCTGATGCTGCCCTGAAATTAGCACACCTGGTGCCTGCAGGACCCCCTTGCACTTGAATTGCCCTCCTGGCAGTGCCTGAGGGTATCTGGACACTACTTTCACTTCGCCTACATTTTTCAAGGTTCATCCAGATAGTAGCTATTTTTCTTGAGAAAAACTTGGGAGTTAGGTGGTACAATAAAAATGACTCCTTGTTATTACCTTTATGGCAGTAGAGAAGCAGACTTTGCATGTTGTAGTTGACCAATGAAGTACTGTTAAATTAATTTTGCCTTATTTGAACTAAAGTCTTAGGCACTAAAACTCCCAGTTGGACTAGGACACAAGTTCTATCTTCCAAAATAAAGTTCCAATTTAGTAGGTAGATTCATGAGCCAAATTGCCTGGGTTTAAATTCTAGTTCTTCCCGGCCACCTCTTTCCTAGTTATATAACCTTAATCTGGTTATCCAGCGTCTCTTAGACTCAGTGTCCTCGTCTAAAAAATGGGAATTAAAAATTATACTCACCATCTAGGGTGGCTTTTAGGACTATATGAGATCACTGACATAAAGAAAGCTCTTGGCAATATGCCTGGTTCCGGATAAGTCCTCCATAAAGGCTGGCAATGATTTTTATTAATTTTTCAAGAGCTATAGTTCTATAGGCACAAGAACAATTATAGTACACCATAAGTGCATTGAAAAATGTATAATCAAAGGGCCATGGGAGACAATGAAGGAAACAATCAATTCTATATGGAGTGGGCATCAGGGAAGGGGAGGATTTTTTTTTGGACTGCAACCTGGAGTCAAGATACAGACCTGGTCTGCATATATGTGTTAATATTTTGGGTTTGCTGTTGTGTTTTAAAGATTTTCAAATTCAACACCATTAGGCAGGCAGTCACCCCTACCACTCCTTAATGAATTGAGCTCATTTTGTGGGGATGAAATTTATGTTCTCAACCTGTGTCTCAAGGCTCTTGAGTTCTGTGCCTCACCCCAGAAGATGGTCTTTGACCTAGACCTTAAAGTTTGGTTATGAATTAGTTAGACAGGAAGAAAAAGGGGACAGGATAAAGGTGGTGGGGATTACTTATTTACTTAACACATGATTAGTGTCACTCTTTCTCATACTTCCTTTTAAAAATTAGTTTTTCTATCATTAATAACTCATAAAAGCATATGTTAAAACAAACTAGACAAAATGAAAATCAAGCCTCCCATCTCTGGCCTGTGCTTTTCCTTTCCTCCTCAGTTGCAGTTGGAATTTCAGAATTTTTTAGCATTCCAGAAACCAGATATATGCAACATTCTATGCATATTTAAGCATTTAAATGTATAATTATCTCCTCTCATCCTTTTTGTTTTTTCACAAGGATAGCCTTTGAAAATGTTTCTAATAAAACATAAGCACAAAAACCACCAAAAATAAAAACAAGGCTCAGAACCAAGTGGATTTGTTTGTGTATTCACTTCAATTACAGAATTTTATCAATATACATATGAATAGAGCCAAGTACAATAAACCTTCACATAACCCTCACCCAGCTTCAACAATTATTTACTTTTGCCCATCTTTTTCACTTATAATCTACTTTATTTAATTTTTCTTGGTTTCCCTTGGTTATAGTACTATAAAGGTTTTGCTATTTTTACTTAAATATTTATGGTGATCATTATATATATAGATTTGCTTCATTGTTTTAAATAGAGACATAGAATTTCCGTTTTGAAGAATATTTCCATCATAGAGGTACTAGAAAGAGAAAAGAAAGCAAAGGATCAAAAAACTATATGAAGAAATAATAATTGAAAATGTTCCTAACCTGGCGAAGGAAATTAACATACAAGTCCAGGAAGCTCAGAGAGTCCCTAACAAGATAAACCCAAAGTGACCCTCAGCAAGACACATAATAATGAAAATGCCAAAGGTTAAAGACAAAAAGAGAATCTTAAAAACAGCAAGAGAAAAGCAGTTAGTTATCTACAAGTAAACTCTCATAAGGCTGTCAGCTTATATCTCAACAGAAACTTTGCAGACCAAAAGGGATTGGCATGAAATATTCAAAATGATGAAAAGCAAGGACTGCAGCCAAGACTACACTACCCAGCAAGGCTATCATTTAGAATCAAAGCAAAGATAAGAGCTTCCCAGACCAAAACAAACAAAACGTTAAAGGAGGTCATCACTCAAACCAGTATTACAAGAAATGTTAAAAAATTATTTAAAAAGAAGAAAAAAGAAGATAAATATGAATAATAAAATGGCAAAAACTACCTACCAACAATAATTACTTTAAATGTAAATGGATTAAATGCTTCAATCAAAAGACTGAAGGGTGGCTGAATGGATAAGAAAACAAGATCCTTACATATGCCGTCTATAAGAGATCCACTTCAGAAAGGCAAACAGACTGAATAAAGAGGTGGAATAAGATAATTTGTGCAAATAGAAAAATAAAATCAGGAGTAGCAATACTTATAAAAGATAAAGTTTAAACAGAGGCTATAACAAGAGACAATAAAAGGCATTTAATTAATTGATTAATTTCCTCACTCAAGGACATGCTTATTAATTTTACAGAGAGGGGAAGGGAGTGAGAGAGATAGGGAGAGAGACATCGATGTGAGAGAGAAACATAAATCAGTTACCTCTCATACATGCCCCAACTGAGAACTGAACCTACAACCTAGGCATGTGCCCTGACTGGGAATTGAAGCTGGGACCCTTTGGTCTACAGGACAATACTTCAACCAACTGACACATTTGACCAGGGCATTATATTTTATAATGATAAAGAAATCAATCCAAAAAGAGGACATAACCTTTGTAAACATTTATGTACCCAACATGGGAGCACTTAAATATATAAAGCAAATATTGATGGACATATAGAGAGTAAAGTAATACAGTCATAGTAGGGGGCTTTAATACTCTATTGACATCAATGGATAGATCATTTAGAAAGAATATAAATAGGCAATAATAGCCTTAAATGACACATCAGACAAGAAGTATTTAATTGATATTTTTAGAACATTTTATGCCAAAGCAGCAGAATATACATTTTTAAAGGACACATGGAGCAGTTTTTAGGATAGATAATATGCTACTAAACAATAAGATTAAGGAAGAAATCAAGAGATATCTTGAGACAAATGAAAATGAAGACACAATGACTCAAAAATCTGGGACACAGCCAAAACAATTCTAAGAGGAAAATTCTACCAATACATGTCTACCTCAAGAAACAAGAAAGATATCAAATAAACAATCTAACCTTATACCTCAAGGAACTAGAAAATGAAAAACAAAGCCCCAGTGAGTAGAAGGAAGGAAATAATAAATGAAATAGATTCTAAAATATACCACACACAAGATCAATAAAACCAAGAGCTGGTTCTTTAAAAAGATTTAAAAAAACCCAAACTGATAAACCTTTAACCAGACTCATCAATAAAAAAGAGAGAGGAAACAAATATATCAAATGAAAAATGAAAGAGGAGAAGTGACAACTGATACCACAGTCATGCAAAAGAGTATAAAAAAATCATCAATACTTATATGCCAACAAATTGAACAGTCTAGAGAAAATGTATAAATTCCTAGAAACATACAACCTTCCAAGACTGAACCAAGAAGATAAAATTTGAATAATTACTAACAAAATCAAATCAGTAATCAAAGATACTCCCAACAACCTAAATTCCTGGACCAGATAGCTTCACAGTTGAATTTTACCAAAAATTCAAAGAGGAATTAACATCCATTCTTCTCAAACTAGTGCAAAAAATTCAAAAGGAGGGAAGAATACGAAGCTCATTTTATGAGGCCAATATTATTCTAATTCCAAAATGAGGCAAGAACATTATAGAAAAAGAATATATAGGCCAATATCCCTGATGAACAAAGACATCCCCCCAAATATTAGCAAATCAAATTCAGCAATACATTAAAAAGATTATATACTATGATCAAGTGGAATTTATTTCTCGGATGCAAGTTCGGTTCAATATCCACAAATCAGTTAAGGTGGTACACCACATACACAAAATGAAAAATAAAAATCATATGATCATATCAATAGATGAGGTAAAAAGCATTTGACAAAATGCAGCACCAATTTATGATTGTAAACTCTTAGGAAAGTGAAAATGGCCATAAAATACAACCTCCAGTTAATATCATACTCAAAGTTGAAAAGCTAAAAGTGTTTTCCTTAAGATAAGGAACAACAAAGGGATGTCTGCTTTCACCAATCTTATTCAGCATAGTACTGGAAGTCCTAGCCACAGCAATCAGACAAGAAAACAGAAAAAGAAAAAAGCATCCAAATTGGAAAGGCAGAAGTAAAACTATTATTACTTTCAGATGATGTGACATAGGGCACTCTAAAGTGCCTATGCAAAACTTTTAGAATTGATAAATGAATTTGGTAAAATAGCAAAATACAAAATTAATATTCAGCAATCGGTTGCATTTTTATATACCAATAAGGAACAATCAGAAAGAGAAATTAAGTAAACAATCCCATTTACAAATGTATAAAAATACCTAGGAATAAATTTAACCAAGGAGGCAAAGCACCTGTATTAGAAAATTATGACACTGAAGAAATAAATTTAAAAATACCAATAAATGGAAGCTCATGGATTGGAAGAATTAACATCAATAAAATGCTCATGCTATCTAAATAAACCCATGGATTCAATGCAATACCTCTCACAAAACCAGTGGAATTTTTCACAGAACTAGAATAAAAAGTCCTCAGTTTTCTTTAGAACCACAAAAGACCCCAAATGGCCACAGAAATCTTGAAAAAGAACAACAAAATTGGTAGTATCAAGCTACCTGATATCAAACTATAAGACTATTGTAATAAAAACAGTGTAGTACTAGCATAAAAACAGACACATAGATCAATGGAACAGAATAGAGAGCCCATAAATAAACCCCTGCTAATATGGTCAATTAATCTCTGAGAAAGGAAGCAAGAATACACAATGGTGTAAATAAAGTATCTTCAATAAATGGTGTTGAGTAAACTAGACTGATATATGCAAAAAATAAAACTAGACCATTTTCTTACACCATATGCAAGAATAAACTTAAAATGGGTTAAAGACTTAAATGTAACACCTGAAATCAGAAAACTTCTATAAGGAAACATAGGCAGTGAATTCTTTGACAACACCCTTAATATTTTTTGCGTTTGTCTCATCAGGCTAAAGAAAAAAAAAAGAAATAAACAAATGGGACTACATTAAACAAAAATGTTTTTGCTCAGCAAAGGAAACCATCAACAAAATGAAAAAACAACCTACTGAATGGGACAACATATTCACCAATGATGCATCTGATAAGGGGTTAATATCCAAAATATATTTAAAAACTCATAGATATTAACACCAAAAACCACTAATTCAATTAAAAAATGGTCAGAGGACCTGAATAGACACGTCTCCAAAAAGGACACACAGATGGCCAACAGGCAAATGAAAAGATGCTCGATGCCACTAATCATCACAGAAATGCAAGTTAAAACCACAGTGGGATATCACCCCACACCTGTGAGAATGGATATCATCAATAAATCAACAAACAAAAAAATGTTGGTAAGGATGTGGAGAAAAGGGAACCCTCGTGCACTCTCAGTGGGAATGCAGATTGGTGCAGCCACTATGGAAAACAGTATGGGTGGTCCTCAAAATATTAAAAGAATTATCATATATTCCAGCAATTCCACTTCCGAGTATTTATCCAAAGAAATGCAAAGCACTAATTTGACATCTCTATGCTCATTGTGACTTTATTCATGATAGCAAAGATATGAGAGTAATGTCTGTTGATAGACAATTGGATAGAGAAGATGTGGTACATATATACAATGGAGTATTACTTAGCCATAAAAACCGAAATCTCATCATTTTCAACAACATGGATGAAACTAGATGGTGTTATGCTGTGACATAAGTCAGACAGAGGAAGAAAAGTACCATAATTGGACTTACATGTGGAATCTCAAAAACAAATAAAAGAACCAACAAAACAGAAAGAAACTCATCATAGAGAGAACAAACTGATGTTTGTCAAGTAGGAAGATGGTTGGTGGGCTGAGTGAAAGTGGAAAAAAACTAATGAGTGTAATTTGGCAATTACAAAACAGTCACAGGAATGTAAAATACAGCAATAGGGAATATAGTCAATAGTTATGTATGGTGTCACGTGGGTACTAGACTTATTGAGGAGATCACTTTGTAAGTTATATGTCTAACCACTATGCTGTACCCTTGAAACTAATATAGTACTGAATGTAAACTGTAATTTAAATTTTTTTAAATTAGAAAATAAGAATTTCCATTTTGTGGATATTCCATATTTTAGTTAGTCTCCTCTTGACTAACATTTAGTTTACTTTAAGACTCTTGGAATTATTAGCAGTGTCATAGATGAATTTGATTTTAGGCCATTATGTCACTTTTTGAGGTACCATTCTCCTGCCTGGGGAGTAGAATATGAATTGCAGAATTAGTATTTCCCACCAAAAGCTACAAGTTCTGAACTTATTTCAGTGGAGAAGACATTGCATGCATTTTGCATTCCCCCACCCCCACCCTGCTCCATATGTGTTTTATTGGCTAGGGCTAGGGTCAACTCTAAGTGGCAAAACATTGCTAAAAGTGACTAAACCAGATAGTTCATTGCTCTGTCATATAAAAACCTAGATATAGGAGGTCCGGAGGTGAGAGTGGCCCTCCACAGTGTCAAAGACTTGAGCTCTTTACCTTGTTGATCAGCTATACGTGGCTTCCATTCCCAAAGTCATCATATGGTGCCCAATGGCTGATCCAGCAGAAGCTTTCATGTCTGTATTCCAGGCAGCAAGAAGGAGCTGAGGAAAGGATAAAGGCATACTCCCTCATTTAGGGCTCTCTCCTGAAAATTGCACTTACCACCTGTACTTCCAACTCATGGGCCAGAATGTAATCTCACGGCCATCCAGTTGCAAAGATGGTTAGAAAATGCATCTTTATTTGGGATGGATGTGAACTCAGCTACAAACCAGCTGTAAGAACTGCAGTGTCAGTGTGAACAAGGTGCTGCAGGAGCCAACAGTGTGCCTGAGAGGAGGGCAGGGGAGGCCCCCTACAGGAGATGGTACCGGAGCTTGCCTAAGACAGGCAAGGGTTGCTTTTTGTGAGATTTAAAAAAGATAATCAGGGAATTGAAGGTAAATTCAATTAAAAATAAATATTGTTTCCAAACCTTTCTCATTTTCTGAGAAATCTGTAAAAAGTCCTTCGCAAGAGTTACTGGTCTAACCTAGGGATTATGGTTGAGTCGATGAGTAAATGAGTCAGGGAAAGTGCTGTGAATGATGCCCCGGGCTGTGGTGTGCATCGCTGCCATGGCGGGCTGTATTTTCTGGAGACAGCCACAAAAGCACTTCCTACTTCACATGCTCTTCTGCAATTCTCCCACGTCATTCCTCCATCAGAATGTGAAATCTGGGCAAATGCTGTGACTCCTTCAAAAGAAAAATATGGCAGAAGTGAAACCGCTAGGTTCTGGAGCAGCCCTGAACTGGCCTTGTAGTCTATTTCTTGCCTCTTGGAGGCCAGAAACCATGTGAGAAGTATGACTATTCTGAGACCACGTGGAGAGCCCTTGAGGATGAGATACCATGGGGAGAGAGAGAGAGAGAAAAAGGGGGAGAGGGAGGGAGAAAAAGAGACCAAGGAGCATTAAGATGCCAAGCATGTAACGAAGAAATCATCTTGGAGATGGGCCTCCAGTCCCACTGCGTTGGCTGATTCCATGTGGATCAGAGATAAACTGTCCAGCTGAGCTTTCCCGAATTCCAGGCCCACAAGAGCTTAAGTGAGATCAGCGTGGCTCGTAGTGCAGTGATGAGTCTCTGGCAATCTGCCTGGGGAGATGCTATGAAGTATGCAAGGCTGTCCCTGGGAGTGTTCTGCAGGAAGGTCCTGTAGGGAAATCGGAGGAGGGGGCGGTGGGCCCAAAAGGCACAGCGGCAGCGAGGCTCTGTGAAGCCTCCTAGCGCCATTCCCCGCCAAGGAAGAGGAATGGCTTATCCCCTGTTCTAGATGTATCCACAACAGCTTGTCATAAAAACAGCAAAGAAGCCATCGAAGACTTCTCGGGTCATTCAGAAAGACTCAGGAACCAGCCTGAAAGGTTCTGACTGGCTGGAGAAGGAACAGTTTGCTCATTCATGAGATGAAGAGCTGCAATGGATGAAGCACTTCAAAACTATTTAAATCCTTAAGTTCATTACAAAACCCAATAACTTTAGTCACTTTTGGAGCATGCAAAGTATCTGATTTATTATTTTGAAAACAGAAATAAGGGGATTTGTCTTGCTTTTTCCATAAACTGGACTTCAGTGTAACCAAAGAGTTGATGAGAAGCGTCTCCTTATAGAAGTTTTCAGGATAACAAAATGAAGAAGGAATGATAAAAGTTGCCAATTTGAAGCTTCTAATGAAATAACTTCTCTAGTCAATAATCATCAAAAGCTTCTAACATCACAAAAGAAGAGATAGGTGGGCATGACGTACTTACCGATATTGGCATCGTCCACGGCCAGACAGGCCTGGTTAAGGCTTGAGATGTAATGGCTAATTTGTAGGGAACAGAGGAATGAAGGACACCATGGAGATGTACTAAGTCAGTCTAGACTGTGGAATCCTCAGTTTCTGCTACAAATAAGGCAACAAACTGAGAGAGGGAAGGGGAACCTGTACAATAAAAGAGGCTTCAGGGGCAGGTCGCAGTTGTAACGTGTGGACAGCCTTTGGGTTGGCCACAACCTTCATGGCCTTTATGCTGTTCAGGGCATCCTTTCAGCTGTGGCTCCTGCTGCTAAGTGCCTATTCTTTCTTCACCTCCTATTTGTGTTCCCGAGGGACCCAATGGGTCCCGATGGGCCCCGGTCCTGTTTTGTTTGAGGCCATGCCACAGGTCTGAGACGGGGAACAAAAACAGGACCAAAACAACTGCCTGACATGATATGTTCATCCTTGACCTATTCACCTGAAGGTGCAGTGCCATGAGGGACCCTGCTAAGAAGGGGTGATGTGTGATGTTGTTTAACATCCTGGAAGGTAACTTGGGGTCGCAGAAGGACCCCAACGTTTCTAACCAAAGGCATTGATTTTACCCTGACTGTCTTTTGTTTCTTAGGAAATCTGAATGTGCGGGCCAAAGAGCTATGTCTGTGTCCACGTAGCCGTGATTTGCGGAGGGGGATGGGGAAAAAATAGCACAGTTGGTGAGGTAGGACCAGGGGGTGTGGGCAAGCTCACCATGGATTTTTGAATGGACTCTTGCATTCAATTCATGCACAGAGCTGCCTGGGCTTCCTTTTCCTAGTGGCTCATGTTTTATAGCTTGCACACCTATTCTCCTACTTATGAATTGTGCGTCCGTTAGCAACTCCTTTACTTCTCTGTGCCTCAGTTTCTTCATTTTTAAAGTGGGGTATAAAATACTAGAACCACCCCATTACATCTGTGAAGACTGTGAACATTGAATCAGTTAGTGCATGACAAGTTGACAACACTATCTGGTATTGGGTGCCCCCACAGTGACCTAGAGTCAGCTCTGGAACCCCTAGGTTTCTTAACTCATCTGCCCTGAATGAAGGGAAGGGGCCATGCCCAGGCCCTGCCTGTTTGGGGGTCACAGGGAGTGCCATTGACAAGGCTGGGAGGTGCACTGAGGGAGCCTGGAGGCGCTGGGGTGTCTCAGGGCTGGTCAGCACTGGGGAGGCACTGAGGCACATGTTGCACACTCAGGCAGGCCATTTAGCTCACGGCCCAGGAAAGCTCGTGGGGGAGCCCAGATCCAATCCATGCTGACTCAGGGAATTTGCTGCCCACAGGGAGGGAAATGTACACCTCCCTGAAGCCAACAAATTGAGCCCTGTGGGAGGAGGGTAGGTAACCTGGGCTGTAGTTTTTCTTTTTGAGGCTTGGAGTCCCTCCATGAACAACACAGACACAGATGTGATTAGCATCGTGGCCTCCCACAGCACTGTCTGTGTGCTCGCAGGTGGCAGGGCTGATGTCACCCCTAAATGTCACTTCTGCTCTGTAACCAGTGGGTCCAGGGACCTGGCTCCCCAGCTGAGCCCTGGCCCCTGTCACCTGCAGCCCTAGACCTACAAGCAGCCTCAGAGTCACTTTAAGCTCTGGTGGGCTTTAAGGGTTGTATTTCTGGACATTCTTGTAAAACTGTTGGGTAGGTCACCTGCCATTCTCCCACTCAAAGCTCATCCTTGTTCCTGGCCTGTGCACACAAAGACATCCACGGTTTTCCTCCACTGGCGGGAAAGAACACAGGCACTTCCTGGGCCTCCGCTCCTCCCTTGCCCAGGCACGCCCTCCAGCATCTCCAAGCACGGACCAAGCATGCATTGTCCCTTGTTCCAAGTGCCTTCCACGTTGCCTGAGGAGAGACTAGGGACTCAGCCCCACTGGCGTGGAAGTTAGAGAGTGAGAAAGGATTCGAAGGGAATGTGGGACTTAATTTGGAGTGGGCCTGGGCTCTGGAGAGAAGGGAGGATGAGAAGGAGGCTTTCGGGGAAGAACAGCGGTGAGAAGGTGTCTGAGTGAGGCTCTGGCTCATAGGCAGTAAGGAAAGGTGGACTCGTGTTGGGGAAGCTTTGGGGAATGTTTTCCTACCACTATGTGATAATGTGGCAACAAAGAGACAGACCTTCTACCTTCTCATCCTGGGCTTTTTCCAGTGTATACCTCTGTTCAGATTCCAGAGACCCCTGAAGAAGAGGAGACAACGAGAAGTTGCTGATGATGCTGAGGAGGATGAAGTGTCGGCTTTGGTTGCAGAGAGGTCAGGGGGCTTTGGGTTCCTGGCTGGACAGGCATGAACAGGGATAGAGTGGCAGTGTAGGACTGAGACGGTGGATACTGGGAGGGATATTTCAGAGGAATTGCCAGTAGGGTGTGATGACTCTCTAGTAGAGAAGTCCTGCCCAGCTCTGGGATGCTCCCAAGTTGGCACCTGCAATTACAAGGCCATACTTCCCAGCCTGCTCTCTCCAGTCCTCTTCGAATCCTGGGGGATTTTTTAGAGTTGGGGCTGCAAGTGAGGGCAGCTGCACATGTGCCCCATTGCAAACGAGGACCAGCCACTGCAGGGGGAGGTGCTGATTCCAAAAAGCTTTTTGGTGACAGCAATTCTCTCTTCCGTTCATCCAGAGAGCATCTGGCTTCAGGAGAATGCTGAAAGGAGCTTGTTAGAAAGACTGATTCTTAAGCAGCATCCCTGATCTACTGAATCAGAAACTGTGGGGTGAGACTCAGAAAACTGGGTCTTAATAGGCTCTGTAGGTGATTCTGGCACTAAGCAAGTCAACCCCAGGTCTCATCCATCTCTGCACCTGGCCATGGCTGATGCAGAATACATGTGTGTTAACATGAAGTGAACTGGAGTCATTCACTCCTTTGGTGTTAGAGATTTCACATGAAACCATGACATGCAGTGTCTGGTTGGAGGCCCAGGCATCAACAGGCATTCACTGTGGCCGCAGGGATTGTTCCAACAGCAGGGTCTGAGTGCAGCGCCCTTGGGCAGGCTGGGCTCCGAGGAGGAACAGAACAGGGCCAGAGGATTCAAGGGCGGGAGTGTGGCAACAGCTGATGTCACAATGCCCCATTTACTCCTGACTTCAGACTGCTGAACCACCTGGGGTGGCAGAGAGAGAATGACTGGCAGCAGCAAAACCAGCACAAAGGGGGAAGTGGGACCGAGGACACTGGGATGTTTCCAGAGAAAACATAAGCACCAGGCAGGAGAAGGACCAAGATATTGAAGGAAGAATGGGAATCGCAGAAACCTCTCAGGTAGCGAGTGGTCTGGGTGGGAGGCTATTTCACACAGGGGCACACCAGGTGTCCCCATGCAGGGAGTCCAGGGTGAAAATGAAAAGGCAGGGACCCATTACCGGGAGGCCATGCCCCTCATGGGAGCCTCTGCTTGTCGAGGGTCACCAGCCTCCGCACTTCTCTCCAGTGGTCCCAATGCTGCTGCACACCCCTGGGGCTCTGAAACACACCCATGTCGAGGTCCGGCTCCCAGATTCTGGGGAGGTTTGTCAGCGCGGGGTTTGGTTCTTTAAAACAGGTGGTTCCACAGGGCAGCTAGGGCGACAAACAGGAAAACCAACACACTCAGTGTGCCCATGCTTCACCCGAGACAGTGCGGGGCGAGGGCTGCCTGGCGTCTGGACGGAGCTGTGTGCCGCAGAAATGCTAAGTTAGCTCTGGTAAGTGCCTTCTCTATTAAGCACTTACAGGAACCTCTAGGGACGATCATCAACAGCCACGGAGCAGTAGATTTTTAAAAAAAGTAATAATGTATATTCAAGTTGCTTATTTAAAAATAATTAAGAACAGCCAATAAGAACAAGTCATAAACTGTATGACCAGTGAAGGCACTGCCATGTAGATGGGGGAGCGAGGAGAGGTCTCCCCTCTGCCAGGCCCCCAGGCACCACCCAGGGTGGTGTTTCCCGGGCCTGAGACCCCAGAGGCCACTCACCTGAGCTGACAGCTCTGGTTTTGTGCTTGTTTGAGCTACACTGAGTCAGTAGGAGAGAAGCAGAAAGGTGAAGAAGGCAAGGACATGGGAAGCCCGAGTTTCTGGGTTCAAGTGCAGATTCTGCTCCGTGTTTGGAAGAGGCTCATTGACTGTGGTCAAAGAGAAGGCTCCTGTTTCTGTGTGCTTGTGCGTTGTGTGCATGTGTTTGTCTTGTGTTGATCTCCAGAGTAGCAAGGTCACAGTCTGCCTCCAGGCCTCCTGATAAGCCCTTCCCTCTCTCGTTCTCAGTTAATGTTATTTTGGGGATGTTTTCCAAGTGCTTACAGCTGGAACTTGAGCAAGGTGCAGAGATGGCTTCTTCTCCAACTGTGGAACGCTCAGGCCCCATAAAACCTGGGTTTGCCCTGGGTGTGGCAGTCCTAGAGTCCTCACTTCATCCTCCTGCTGCTGCTGCCATAGCAGCCTGGAGCCCTCAGGCTGAGCGGCGGGTGGCCCTGCACCTTCCTCCTCATCTCTGTAAACCAATCGAGAACCCTACATCGCACGGGTTAGTGCGTGCATCTCTGTGTGTTTCTGATGTGTCTCTGTGTGCTTGTGTGTTTGTAGATCAATGTACATGTGTGTCTGTTTCTGTGTGTGCATATGTGGCATGTTTGCGTGTGTCCCTGTGTGTATGTGATTGTATCTGTATTTCCATGCGTGAACCTGTGCATGTATGTTCATGTGCTCATGACTCCATGTGTCTCTGTATATGTCTGTGTGTCCTGTGTGTGCAGGCTTGCATGTATGTTCCTATGTGTATTGGTGTATTGTGTGCCTGAATGTGCATGTCTGTTTGTGTCTATGTGTCTTTCTGTGTGCCTGTGTGTGCCCATGTGTCTGTGTCCATACACAGGTTTCTGTATGTATTTGTGTGCATGCATGTGTTTGTATCGGTGTGTACCTGTATGTCTTTCTGTGTGTATTGCTGTGTATACTAATGTGTTTATGTCTGTAGTTTCTGTATGTGTGTGTACATGTGTGTGCCTGCACACCCATACTTTTTAGAGACCCCTGATGGCTGTGCCTCCTGCTCCTGGTTGCCCAGTGACTGTCACAGGGTTCTAAGGATGAACACCAGACTGCCAGAACTTGGAGAGTGAGGGAAAGAGCAGCAGCTGGACCAGGCCACTCCCTGGGGTATTTTGGTAGAGCAAAGAAGAAAAAGAAGGCAGGAAGCTTGGGGTCAAGGGAAAATTTTTTCAGAGGAGGGAGACTTGGACATATCTGAAAACAGAAAGGGAGGGGGCAGTGGAGAAAGAACTTGGAAACGCTGGCGAGGTGGCAGGAGTGAGGCTGCACGGGAGAGGCTTGAGGAGGTGGGAGCAAGAGCAGAAAGTGGGTGTTGGCACAACTGCTCTCCATCCCCAGACTTGTTACCCAGCCTGGAGGCCACCAAGCCCTCCAGCACCTGGTGCTGCCACTGTCAGGAAATGCCACCAGCAGAGGAGCAGACAGAATAAGCAAGCTTTGCAAAGGCCGAAGACACTCGTGAGGTTCACATTGTTACTCATGTGCCCGTGCAGGTTTCCTCAGGTGACTTGTGCCAGCGAGACGCCTAGGCCAGGAGCTTATCTGCGCCTTTTACAGGATCAGGATCTATTGGGACATAGATGTCTCAGTCACACTTGAAGGCTTGCCTAGACCAGGGGCCTTCCCCACTGCCCACGCCCATCTCCCCACCCATCCTTATCCCCAAACCCACCTCCTAACCCTCCCCAAGCCCATCCCCATCCTCACCGCCATGCACAACCCCATTCCTATGCCAACCCCCATGCCCATCCAATCCCCGCTTTACCAGAGAAAAATGAGGTCAAGAGAGGTCAAAAGTTACACAGCTGGCAAATGCCAGGGCCAGAACTTGAACCTAGCACCATCTGACAGCAAGGTTCAAGCTTGAACTCTGGTGCCATGTTCCTATATGGTGTTGGGTTCCTAGTTCCTGGCCCCTGTCTGACCTCTGACTTTATTGTATGTTTGACTTTCTCATATTGTTTGGCTGATCCTGACTTGGCCCTTCACTGTTCAAACTTCAGCCAGCTTATGCATCTCAGTTCAGACCTCCCCAGCAACTACAGGTCTCCAGTGTGACCCTTGCCCCATTTCTTCCCCAGTGCCAGTTTTCCTCAGGGCACTGCACCTCTGACGACAGGACAGACAGATGGGCAGGAAAACAGGCTCAGAGGAAGGTGTTGAGGAGGAGGAAGTTGAATGGGCCAACTTCGTGTCTTTGGTTTCCATTAAACTGCCTGGTGGGGAGTCTACAGCAGAGAGAAGATGGGCAGTGAGTCCGGGGCTCGCAGAGGGCCGGGGCTGTGTGGATGAGCCAGGAAATCCCTGAGAAAGGAAGGAAGGTTTGCCAAGTTACAGCGAGTTGCAACCAGACACCAGGAATGTGTAGCAAGCAGGTCAGGCCTGCTGCTTGGGAAAGACTTGGCCTACTTTGATTCTCAACTGTCATTGTTTATTTCTAAAATACGTATTCATTTTACTTTTGTGATCCTTCAGGTTTTTAGTAACATGGGAAAGAATGATTTTGTTCTTATTTTAGACACTTTTGCCCTTAGAGAGATGAGGGCCAATTTGCTAATTACAGCCTGAAGTCCCTGACTGGATAGATGCGGGCTGCCTGCAGTCCCTCTTCAGACCCTGTGTTCTCCTCCAGCTGGTCCCATGAGCCATTGCTTCACTCACCCTCGAAGACTCCAACCGCCCATCACAGTGCCCCAAGTTTTTCCACCAAACCCTATCTTTTGTCTTCTCTTCTTCCCTCAGCCTTAGTCCAAGTCTCTCCTCACTGATGCTAAAGAGAATCTCTCTCCCTCACACCCCCCCAACATACATACCCATGCATACACCCACATGTCCACACATCCACATCCACGCCCAGAGTAGCTCACCCAAACACACAGAGTCACACACTAATCTACACCTACATGTACTCACCCGATACTCATAGACTCATATCCATACCCAATACACTCATACATACCCACCCACATATACTGCACACCCATACACCACACACCCACACCCACACATACACTCATCCACACCCACATTCACTCCCCCACACCCACATACACCCATTCACACCCACACCTCTCAACACCCACACACCCTCTCATTCGTACACACCCTCATACTCTGTGGTGGGGGGGCTCCGCCCACAGAGTACCCCCCAGCTGCCATGGATGAGAATAAGTCTACCAGACATGATCTTCTTGGGGAGGAAAAATAGCCAATTTCTCAGAGGAGAAAGGCCTTGAGCCTGTTCCTCAATGGGCTTTTATTGGGGTTAATTTGCATAGGAATACAGGGCATATACATAAAGTTCATTAATCATTGTCAAGCAATAATTATAAAAAAATTGATAACATTCAAAGAACTATGAGGGCTTATTCTGAGTCAGGGTCAGTAGCCAAAAGGCCATAAAACTTTGGGAAACAAACTCATTTTATGTTTGGACCCTTATCATTTAAATTGAGGGCATTCTTAGCAAAGCAGGTTTCACAGGATTTTATGCATTCTTTCTTAGGCCTGATCACCCTGGGGAACTGCCCATTCCAGCACAAAGCCACATCCACCTCCAGCATTGTTTCAGGCTTAAGTCAGTCGGGAGAAGCAGGCAGCCAAGAGATTAGGAGACTTCTTACAGATAGAATGAGGACTCAGACTATGATAAAGCCAAGGGGTGAGGGTCCATCATCCCTTTTCTATAGTCTCCTATGTCCTTCCCTGATGGCCCCTTAGTGACTGTGTCTGTCTTAGGTCATCCCTCCCTTGAGGAATCTTATCTGTCATTGGCTAACCAGTCGTCCGCCCAGGGCCAAGCAGGGTGAAGTAAAGGGGGCAGAGGCTGCATCCCTGCTGGGAGGATAAGGTTTGTCTCCTTAGTGGCTTAGGGTCCTAAGGTCTTTTTACTCAGCCTTAGCCATGGGGTGGGGGGGCGGGTTACAGCTTCTGAAACCAGGCAGGGTGGTTCCCAACAATATTCTAAACACATACACCCACACTCACCACACCCCCAACCCCTGCCCACTGGTTACCTTACAACCGTGCTTTGTAACAGTGGCTGGGTTATAAGTGACATCCCAAATTCTTCTACACAATGTTTCATTTCCATCTTTTCAGCAACTTTTGCTTTATCCCTGCCCACCCTTCCCCAGCCCTGCCAGCCTTGTATCTTTAAATTGTTTTTAAATGTGAAATTACATCGTGCACAAAGGCATATAGTTTACATCTTTTTGATTTATCAAAAGTGGACACCTGGTAATCCCCGTGTTAGGAAGCAGGGTCCTGCTAGACCCCCAGGCCACCCTTCACTCCCATTACTCACCTCTTCTCTAATCCTCAGAGGTGTCTACTCCTGAATTTGTGGTAATAACACCCTGCTGTACCCTGAGGAAATGTTTCCCTAAGTGCCATGGTTTGCCTGACTTCTGTTGCTCAGGATGATGTTTGTGAGACTTGCTGTGGTTGCACACAGGTACAGCTTGTTTATTTTCATTGCTGCCTAGTGTTCCATTGAACGAGTACGCCACTGTCCATTCCACTCCAGTGTATGATCCATTTCACTCTGAGCAGATATTTGCATTATTTCCAGTTTTTGGCTATTGTAAGTAATGCAGTTATAAACATTTTCGAGGGTGCATTTTCATGTTACACATTTCTGAAGCTGGGTGTGGAATTACTTGGTCATGGAGTGGGTGTATGTTTGTCTTTAGTAGATGATTTTCAATTTGCATTCCCACTGGTGGTCTTATGGGCATTCTCATTGCTGTATATCTTCTCTCCACTTGGTATTGTCAGTTCAAAAAATTTAGCCATTCTTGTGGGGCTATAGTGGTGTCTCATTGTGGTTTTAATGTGAATTCCCTAGAGGTTAAGTATCTTTTCATTTGTTTATTTAACCATTTGGATATCATCTTTTGTGATGAGCCTATTCAAGTCTCTTAACTAATTTTCTATCTTGATTTTTTAAAATTTGATTGTAGGTATTTTTTTAAATTTAAAATATGTCCTGTATACAAGCCTTTTTTTTTTTGTTATATAGAGTACAAAAATCTTCAATACTGAGGTTTACTTTTTCATTTTCTTAATTGTATCTTAGTGAACCAAAGTTCTTAACTTTAAGAAAACTTTTTCTACCCTGGTGGCATGAAGATATTTTTCTATGTTATCTTCTAGAAGCTGTATTGTTTAGTTCTAATTTTATAAACATTTGTGAGTACAATGCCCCTAGACTTAATTTTTTAAAATCTTGTAACAGGGTAGGAGTTAAGTGTAATTTTTTCCATATAGATATTCAAGTGACCTAGCACCACTCATAGAAAATACTGTCCTTTCCTCACTGTTTTGCTGACCCATGGGGAAACTTTTCTGAGTTTTCTGGTCTATGCTATTTGTCTGCTTATCTATTTTCACAACAATTCTATACTATTTTAATTACTTGGGGCTTATAAGTTTCAAAATCTAACATAATATGTTCTTCAAGTTCGTTCATCATCAATATTGCCTTCTCTATTCTTAGCTCTTTTTATGTCGATATAAAGTTTAAAACCAGCCCGTCAGTTTCTACTAACAATCCTGCTGGAATTTTGGTTAAGATTATATTGACTCCATGGCTCAATTTTAGGAGAATTGACATCTTTACAATGAACATGGTGTATATCTCCATTTTTTAGATTTTAGAGATGTTTTTTTAATAATGTATAATTTTCTGTAGGGAGGATTTGTTTATTTTTGTTAGATACATTTCTAACTGATACGTTGGAAGTAACTGTATACAGTTTCATTTTAGACATTTTATTGTATGTTTATATCTGATATTTAGAAATGCAAATGATTTTGGTATGCTGTTCTTGTATCTGACAGCCTTGCTAAATTTACTAATTCTTACAGTTTACTTGCATGTTTGTTTGGGTTTCTGTATGTACAATCATAGCACACTCATTAGGACCGATGGTTTTAGAATCAGACTGACTTGATCTTGAATTCTACCTCACCATTGGATAAATGCAGGACTTTGAAAAAGTTGTGTGATTTTTCTGAGGCTTGTTGGCCGTTCTCCAGAATGGGGCACTCTCTCACAGGTTCGCAGTAACGAGAGAGTGAACTGAAGCACTGCCGTGTTGAGGCTGGGCTGGCCCATGTGGGCTTCCGTTATGATTTGTTTTTACAGTCAGTTGCCTTTATTGCCGCCCTTCCCATGATCTCCACAGCTGTCCAAATGCTGGCTTTTATCCTGTCCTTTAATGAGTTTACCCTTGTAAATGTCTTTCTAGTGACAACTTCAATGGGCTCATTTAGTCCTTGAGTTTCTTGATGGTTCTGTGGCCCCTGACATATCTGTCTCTGTGATGTCATTTTTTTTCTGACAACAAATGTGTGATGTTTTCACATCAACCAGTTCTTCAATTCTCAAACACCAACGGGGTCCTACAATTCAATTCAAATTAGACACTATTAAGGCGAAGTTAGCATAGACTGCAGCTTAAGGACTCAGTCCCACAAGACTGCCCTCACTTCAGATGCTGGTTTCGAGTCTCAGAGGCACCTGTACTTCTAACTGGCTATAAACTCAGAGGTTCCCATACCCCTTCCTCTGGTTCAATAGTTTGTTAGGATGACTCACAGAATTCAGGAAAATGCTTTACTTACATTTACTACTATACTATAAAGGGTGCAAGTCGGAAAGAGCCAAATGGAAGAGGTGGGGAAGCACTGAGTTCCCGTGCCCCATGCAGGCATGCCGTCTTCCTGAACACCCACGCGTTCACAGCCCAGGAAGCTCCCTGAGCCCTGGTGCATGGGGGTTTTTGTGGAGGTTTCATCATGTAGCCATGCCTGATTAGATCATGGGCCACCAATGAGTGACTCAGTCCCCAGTTCCTCTCCCCTCCATGGAGCTTGGGTGGGGCTGAAAGTTCTAAGTCTCAAATCACACAGCTGGTCTTTCTGGCCATGGGCCCCCTTTTTGAAGTTCTCTAGGGTTCCCATGAGCCTTCTCACTAGCATACAAATGGCAATAAATCCCAAAGGTGTTCAGAGCTCTATGTCAGGAAGGAGACAATGACAAAACAATCTTTAAGAAAAATTTTTATATACCACAGACTACTTGGCAGGTATTTTCTTTTGGCTTTCTGAGACTTCTCCCCCAGTTCTCCCTCCTTCCTTCTGGTGGATTCAGCCCAGTCATGGTTCAATTATCATCCCTTTTCCTCAACTCATTCTAGGCAAATGAGATATATGACAGTCTTCGTCCTCATTATTAACCAAATCTTTATAACCAAGGCCACTTCCTTAGATACCAAATTCCTATGAACAACTGCTCATTGGGCATACTACCTGGATTTCTACAGTTCCCCAAATGAAACTAAGCACCCTTCCCCAAACTGGCTTTTCTTCTCTGTTGCTTATCTTACCACCCAACTCAGAGACCTGAGTATCATCCTAGACCCCTGTCTCCCCTTCATCCCTATTGGCTATATTTCATGTCCCCCTGTGTTCATTCTCATTGCCATTAACTTGGTTCAGTTTCTCATATTTTTCCCTAGTTGGTAAACAGCTTATTTACTGATCTCCCTCCTCCAGCCTCGCTGGCCTCCAGTCCATTATTATAGCAAGGCCATAGGGATTTATTAAGATATCCTCAGGTGCTGTAACAAACTGCATTTCAGGGACTGAATAGAAGTAAAATTCAGTTGGGTGTTTTGTGGTCATTGCCATAGTGATGATTCAGGGACCCAGGCTCCTTCCATTGTGTGGTTCTGTAGTGTCCTGGGAACTTGGATTCCTTTACTTCAAGTTTCTGAGCAGAGAAAGAAAGGGAATGAAGGGTCACATTGGAGTGTTCACGGGCCAGGTCCACAGGTTGCCAGAACTCAGACACAAGACTACCTAGGTACCGAGTGGGAGAAATAGAATTCTTGCTGCACAACTGACTCCCAGCATCAAGCTGACACAAAGGATGCAATGTACAAATCCTTGGTGGACAGCTATAGGTCTCTGCTGCAGGGATGAAGGCAAAGCCGACAGTGCTGCTCCCTGCTTCAAGCCATTCAACAGTCACCACCATACCTATAAGACAATGAGACGACTCCCCAGCATGAATGTTCTGGGCAAAGGAAACAGAGCACAAGCCCCAAGGTGGGGCCTCTACCTCCAAGGTGTGCCTCCACCTTTGTTCTCACTTGCACTCCTCCCTGCAATGCCCTCTCTCCACCTGTGTGCCTGTTGGCCATAACTTTTGAAGTTCTCTGGGTATATTATGCTAAGTTTAATCTTTTTTTAAATTTTATTTTTCAATTACAGTTTACATTCAACATTATTTTGTATTAGTTTCAAGTGTACAGCATAATGGTTAGACAAGCATGTACTTTACAATATCCCCCTGATTAGCCAGGTAGGTATTTCTGGTACCCACCTGGCACCTTATATAGTTATTGGTAATAACTATTATTGGCAATATTTCATGAGCTGTATGTCACATCCCTGTGGGTATTCTGTAACTACCAATTTGTACTTATTTATCCCTTCACCCTTTTCACCCAGCACCCCAACTCTCTTCCCTCTGGAAATCATTAATTTGTTCTCAGTATCTATGAGTCTGTTTCTACTGTGTTTGTTCATTTATTTTGGTCTTCACATTCCACATATAAGTGCAACCATATGGTATTTGTCTTTCTCTGTCTAACTTATTTCACTTAAGAGGGACTGAGTAGCTGGTTTAGAATAGGAAGTTAGGGGAAGCCTTTCTGCAACGGTGACACTGAGCTAAGGTCTAAATGACCACAGGCTGGCTACGTGGAAACCTATAACGGAGGCCGTTGCAGGAGGAGGGACTAGCCGGGGTTTGGTGGGTTTGAGGACACAGGGAGAAGGGCAATCTGATTGGAGCAAAGAGACAGAGGGGAGAGAGAGAGATGTGAGAGGTAGACAGAGTAACCATGGTAGCAGTTTGAATTCTATTCTAAGGACTATGTGGAAACCGTTGGGGAGAAATATTTAGGTTGGGGAGCAACTGAGTACCAGTCCATGTTTTGGAAAGGGCAGTCTGGCTGTTTGGTGTATGAAATAAATTGTCCTCACTTATGGTCAGTGATAGGATCTGTGACTTTAAGCAACTGATGTATGTAATGAAATTAGTTTTAGGCCAATTGATATAAACAAGAGTTCAGTTTTTGGTGTCTAATCCACTTTATAATGAAACAATGTTGAACAAACGACATTATTCAAGGACCTGCTGTGTGCGGACAAGAGTGGGAGTGGGAAGCCAGTTCAGAGGCCACTAAGAGTTTCCTGCAGATGTGGAGGCCGCACTGGGACATGGCGTTGGGCCCATGGGTCCTGGTGCTAGCTACCCACGACCAAATCCTGGCTTCAGCAGAAGACGTGTATGGCTTTCAGCAAGTCATCGATCCTCTCTTTCTCAATTTTACCCTCTGTAAGAGGGGCTAAAAGTGGCACTTGGCTCACAGGTTTGCCGGGAAACTCAATGAACTAACACATGTACAACATGGGCACCCCCCGCTGTGAACAGTTATTACTAGCAGTGGTGGAGTAGGAGTAGTAGCCAGAGACTACAGAGAAAATGATGGATTCAAGGTATTTCTACAGGCTGAGCTGATATGGCTTAGTGATAAATCAGATTTTGAAGATGAAGAAAAGTGGAAAAAGACTCCTATTTCTTTTGGCAAATGGTTTGTTAGTTGTGTTGTTTAATAAAATGTAGAAGACCAACGAAGGGGCAGGCATGCTGTATGTGCGCGCAGGTGTGTGTATTGAATAGGCTAGTTCTCAGGCACCATACAACATCCAGGAAGAGCTATCCAGCAGGGCATTTGCTATATAAGCATGGAGTTTGGGGAGGAGTCTATGGCTGGACACATGTGTGGGAGTTGGGGCACAGTGATGGGGTCCCCTTGAGAGAGTGTGCAGTTGGGGAAGAGATGGGCACTTGGGACAGAGCCCTGGGCTGCTCTTTTTGAAGGTGGGAGAGGAATGGGATCCAGCACAGAGCCTGAGAGAGTGGCCAGTGAGGTGATGAGATCAGGAGGAAGTGGGATGACAGACCGCAAGTGGAAGTTTCGAGGTGGCCAGTGGGTTCCATTGCCACCAATAGGTCAAACAAGCTAAGTAGTAAATATGAAGTAGATGACTGAGTTTGGCAATGAGGGAGACATTTGCTGAATGGACAAATGAAAATTTACTCTATTAGTTTGTACTTTTATTTAAAAATCAACTCAATTAGAAAGTCTGGTTGCATATTCTCCTTGATACCCACCAAGAATTAGGGGAAAGGCCACCTCAAAGGCAACAAGGTAAACAGTTTTCTCCCAGCAGCCTTCAAATGAAGCTGTGATGCACCCAGCCGGAGTGGCTGCATTGAGTTAAGGTTAAAAGAGACCCACTTGTTTGATTGCACATGAGTGGAGAAATGGCTCCCACTTCTTCTTTAAAATAAAGTATTAGAAACCACCAGTAAAGGGTGACCAGAGTGAAAAAAGTGTTTTGGAAACTGAAAACAAAAATTTCTAATGACACCACAGTTTGGCAGAGCTATTTTGAATCTAGGAGTATATTAACACACCATTTCTGTGACTTCCCTGAGGCAAACTGTTAACCTTTCAGCTCTTCTCTATTACCCAGTGAAGAGGTAACAGAGTAAATCGAGTGATTCTTAAACTTTCTTCTCAATGAATTAGCATCACCTAGAGAGCTTGTTAAAATACAGGTCCCTGGGTCCTGCCCAGATTGTCTGGTTTAGCAGGCCAGAGTAGGACCAGAGAAAATGCATTTCTAACAAGCTACAGTGCTGCTGTGGCTGCTGCTGGGCCATGCACCACCCTGGGGACTTCCTGTCCAGATAACATTCTCCATGAGAGGAGGGACGGATGGTGAACTTCTGGCTTACCCAGGTCTTAGGAGGCGCTTAATAAATCTGCACAACAGGTGGGTTCTGGCCAAGAAGAAGGTGTAGGTAGAAACCTTGTGCTTCCTTGCACAAACAAAAGGAGGGAAACAAGCAATCTAAAATCAGTAAACAACCAGAAGTGCCAGAAAATCAACTGCAGGGAACTCCGACAGCCAAGGAATTAAAGAAACAGTCAGCCAGAACAACCAGACTGGTAAGGCGATGATGGAGAGAACCTGCGGTGAGGCAGCAGACCCTGTGGATGGGGCTGGCTGTGGCAAAGTGGTGGACTGGGTGGGCGGGGCTGACTGAACGGGAAACTGAGACTCAGAGCTGACTGTGGACTACAGCAGTTGCTGTGGTGGGAGAAACTCCCAGTCTCACACGAGAGTTTGTTGGAAAGCGGTGGCTAGAGCCAAGCAGGTGAGCTGCATTATTCCCCCTCTGGCCCCTCCCCCACAGGCAGTGCTGCAGCGCAGCAAGGAAAGTTGCTGTGCCCTGGTGAATAGCCAAGGCCCTTTAAAGCCCTGGTAATCAAAATGCTCACAGAACTGATTTACTTGGTTGAAAAATGGAAAAAACAAGTGAAAGACACCCAAAATGAAATAAAACAAAATATTCAGGGAATCAACAGTGACAGGAAGGAAACCAGGACTCAAATCAATAATTTGGCAAAAAAGGAAGAAATAAACATCCAACCAGAACAGAATGAAGAAACAAGAATTCACAGAAATGAAGAGAGACTTAGGAAACTCTGGGACAACTTGAAACTTTCCAATATCTGAATCATAGGGGTGCCAGAAGGAGAAGAACAACAGCAAGAAATTGAAAACTTATATGAACAAATAACGAAGGAAAATTTCCCCAATCTGACAAAGGAAATGGACTTCCAGGAAGTCCAGGAAGCTCAGAGAGTCCCAAGGAAGTTGGACCCAAAGAGGAGTACACCAAGGCACATCATCATTAAGTTACCCAGGATTAAAGACAAGGAGAGAATCTTAAAAGTTGCAAGAG
Organism: Micronycteris hirsuta; assembly: GCA_004026765.1. Classification (NCBI taxonomy): domain Eukaryota; kingdom Metazoa; phylum Chordata; class Mammalia; order Chiroptera; family Phyllostomidae; genus Micronycteris; species Micronycteris hirsuta. Next base: position 98,754 of record PVJI01004349.1, read on the forward strand.
AAAAGGAAAGCGTTACCTACAAAAGAGTTCCCATTAGGCTATCAGCTGATTTCTCAAAAGAAACCTTGCAGGCAAGAAGGGGCTGGAAAGAAGGATTTGAAGTCATGAAAAGCAAGGACCTGCATCCAAGATTACTCTACCCAGCAAAGCTATCATTTAGAATGGAAGGGCAGATAAAGTGCTTCCCAGATAAGGTCAAATTAGAAGAGTTCATCATCACCAAGCCATTATTATATGAAATGTTAAGGGGACTTATCTAAGAAAAAGATCAAAAATAGAAACAGTAAAATGACAACAAACTCACAACTATCAACAAATGAACCTAAAAGAGAAGAAAAAACAATGGAAACAAAAACTAATCAAACAATTAGAACAGGAACAGAATCAGAGAAGTGGACATCACATGGAGAGATTTCAGTGGGGAGGGGGAAGGGAGGAATAGGGGGGAAAAGGTACAGGGAAGAAGAAGCATGGTTAGTAGGCACAAAATAGATGGGGAGAGATAAAATATGGTGTAGGAAACAGAGGACTCAAAGAACTTATACATACAACCCATGGACATGAACTAAGGTGGGGGGAATGCTGGAGGGCTGGGGGTGCTGGGCAGAGGGGGGTAAAGGCAGAGAAATTGGGAAAACTCTAATAGCATAATCAATTAAATATACTTAAAAAATAAATCTGCACAACAATGAGTGAATTAAATACACCACGGGCTGAGGAGTGGGGTGAGTGCTGTGGTCAGTCAGACAGACAGGCTGCCCCCCACCCCCACCCCTGACCCCAGATTTGCTGCTGCTTCCGCTGCCCTGCACTCTTCACCCCCCACCTGCAGGACTCGCTCACAGCTTCCTGCAGCCAAGTGGCCGTCTTTGGACTCTCTACTTTCTCCTAGAACCCTTGCAGGAATTTTTTTTTTCTTTCTTCTTTCTTTTCTTTTTTTTTCACATTTTGTCAGAAACCTTTTACCAATTCAGTTCAGGCTTGCATCTATGTGGGTGGAGCTTAGGCAGAGAAACATAGTGACCTAAGTTATTCACACAGAACGTTCCTCTGGGATCCATTATGCAGCACCCACTGACACTGGTGCCGCCCTCCCTGCTCCCCAGGGCTGGAGGAAGCGGGCGGGGCCCTGGCACACGGCTTTTGAGAGATGGAATCAGTTAAGTCTCAGTCAAGGCACCATGAACGCTGGTGGCCACATCCCATCGAGCACACATGTCTTCTGGTTGGAGGCGCTGCACCCTCCCTTCGCACACAGAGCCTTCTTTCTTCCTCCAGGAAAAGCGACTCTTTCACAGCCTGCCGCAGGCAAAGGAAATGGAAAGTCCCAGGGCCTCCCGAGCCCAGCTAGGCTCCACCAGGGAACATAGCCTCCAGCTTTTCCCAAGTTCAGGGTCAGCGCTGGGCCCTTGCTTGTATGTTTGGTCTTGTGGGGCAGCCCTGAGTTCTGTAGCTGGAGGCTGAAGGCAGGACTGCCCTCCAGGGGAGAAGCCCCAGGTGCTGACCCCCCAGTCTCAACAGTGTCTTAGCTGGAAAACAGCTCTGGAGGCCCTGCTGGCTGTCCCAGGCTGAAGCCCCAAGCAGAGCTGCGCAGCCAGCGTTCTCTGAGAAGCTGCTGATCTCAACCCTGCTCGCTCCACATTCCTGGGTGATGAGGAGGGATTCCAGTGTTTACTTTGAACAATGTTTTTCTGTGTCTGAACCAACTGGGTGTTAAATTCTTCCAGATTTCTGGCTGCACGTTGCAGCTCCAGCAGGACAGAGCCGGGTTTATGGCAGTTGGCAGGGGAGTGAGCGCAAGGCCCGTCTGGGCACCGTCTGTGTCTAGAATTTCCACTTGGGGGATGGAAAGACTGCGGGCCTGGCTCCGGGGGTTCCGCGCCCGGGAGGGGCTTGTTGTGGCCCTACTGAGAACTTCCCCGTGTGCGTTTATCACTTCCCAGCCTGGAGGGCAACAGTTAGCTTCTCTGGAATGCAGCGGGGAGTGGAAACCAGCTGGGTTGTGATGGTCAGGGCTTGCAGTGTTTTCTCTGTTCCTATGCACCCAGCAGTGGAGCTCATAAGGAATTCATTTGGTGGAATTTGGAAACTTGAGTGAATCCCGTTTTCTGGGTCCTGCTGCTCCAGGAGGTCGGGGCTGAATGGGAGGCGAGCGAACGGCAGACCCGAATCCTCATTTCTCCCCAGAAGGACACTGAGGTGCAGGGAGGTCTATTGACCGGAGGGACAGGGCTGGAAAGACCTGTCCCCAGCACAGCTGGTTGGGTCTCTCAGAACTGTGCCGGTTGGCGGGGGTGGGGGGGTTGGGAAGGTGGTAACCTGTCACTGTCACTGTTATTTATTGCTGAGGAAGGTGACCAATGAGGACCCAACCACTGGAGAGATGTTCTTCTCTTTAAGTGTTGACACATGAGAGGTTTTAAAGACACAGAGAACTCCAGGAAACCAACAGAATCACTTCGAAGATAAAGGTGCTTCCACTGTGCACAGTAATCTCTCTGTTCTTGTGTTCTGGGATGATGCACAATTCTGGGGACTTTCTCAAGGAACCCCCTGATGCCTTGCCCTCTGTGTAGTCTTTGGTGACGAGCCAACCTCTGGGCAGGTGTGGTTCAGCCTCTTGAATCAGAATGGCCCAAATTGGAGGGTGGCATAGGGCAGGCGGTGGCCTGGAAACTCCCATCAGTCTACACCTGAGATCCCACTCTTAAACCCTTATTGTGGTGTGTTTGTGTGTGGGCACATGCGCGTGTGTGGGCACAAGCAGGAAAGCAAGATTGGTGGCAGTCACCCTGACTTCAGGGCCTAGGTGTCTAGGGTCCCACAGTATTTACCTCATGAGGTTGGATAAAGTAGTTCCCTGATAGAACTTGTTGTTTTGATCTGGCTGTTTTCATAAAGCCATTTTGATACCAAAGACATTTTTACTTGGTTTTAAAAAGAAACCACTGAAATATCAGCTTTCTGTACCCCTCAAGCAACATGCAAAGCAAGCCCCCAGCCCTGTGTCTGAGCCCCTTCCCGCTGTCTGTCCCTCTGTCTGATGCTGACCCCTCTGGCCCAGGCAGTGTGCCTGCTGTGTCTGCACGGCCTTTCCAAGATGGACTGTTGGACATTGGCTTCATTTCTATGGCAGTTTGTAGCCACTAATTCCTTACTTACGTATGTTCTCTTCTTGCAGCAGAAACTGCATTGTCCTCTGGAGATGGCGGTGGGGTGAGAGGACTCAGCGAAGAGGCTCCCCGGGCTGGCAGCAGACAAGGCTCTTCCTGGCTCAGTCTCCTGGGCGGGATGATTCCCCTGAGCATGTAGTCAGGGCCTGTGTCAGTCATGTCTTGCTGTGAAACAAGTTACCCCAGAACTTAGTTGCTTAAAGCAAACGTTTGTTATAGTCTCTGTGTGTCAGGAATGGGGGTACAACTTAACTGCGTGCCTCTATCTCAGGGTCTCTGAGGGGTGGGGGATAGTCACGGTTTTGGCTAGGGCTGGGGTCCCATCGGAAGGCTCAAATGGCAGGAGGATCCACTTCCAAGCTCGTGTGGTTATTGGCAAGACTTACTTCCCCACTGCCCAGAAAACTATGGGCCTTGGCTCCTTGCTGGCTGGTGGTTGGAAGCCTCCATCAGTTCCTTAAGGCAGGGGCTTCTCAACAGGGTGGCTCATCACATAGTAGCTGGCTCCCCTCAGAAGGGGAGACAGAGAGAGAAAAAGAGAGAGTTAGTTCAAGATGGAACCCTAATTTTTTGTGACCTAATCTCAAAAGTAACATCCTGACACTTTTATCTGATTCTGTTTGGGAGAAGTCCGTTGCTACACGCAGCTCATACTCAAGGGGAGAGGGTTTCACAAGAATGTAAATCCCAGAAAGGGGTCATTGGGGGCCGCCTGGGAGGCTGCCCGCCTTGGGTGTCACTGGCCCAGTTGCTGCTGTGCCTGTGAGCCCATGGGCCCTGATGCCCCCAGCTCTGATGGCCATTGGCTATGAGGGCCAGAGGGGAATGAGTTCCACGTTCCCTCCCTGGAACTTTGTTGTCGAGGCATCCTGAGGCCTTCTCAGGAGCAAATAACTCTGAATTTCTAAACTAGCGACACACACCCTCTGCTCTCCGGTCCCATTCCACTTCCTCTCTGAGGGAGGCAGATGAGCCTGAGCCTGTGTGCACATTGACCACTGTCCGCGGTCCTTGTCACGCTCCAAGTGAAGCTCCTCAACTGCTGCTCTCTTTAGGGTTCGCCTTGGGTACCAGTGTTATTCAGCACTCTTGTGACCAAGATGAATCCCCAGCCATAAACTAGAGACGGAAATTTACACCATTATTTCACGATTCTTTGCCTTCCACACAAAATCCAGCAGTTTTTAAGATCTTTATGGGCCATGAAATACATCTACCCGAATTAACTATGCCATCATAACGTCTGCTGAGGCAGGCTGTTTCTCATCCTGCCTACAAGGAAACTGAGGTTGGGAAAAATGAACTTGCTCAAGGTTACACAGAAAAAGGTGAAGCTGGGTTTCAAAACCGATTCTCCTGACTCTGAATTCTGTGCTCCACCCTGCATCCCCTTCAACCCTGCTTGCATGCCTGTCTGTAGATCATTCCCAGTAGGAATCTGGCGAGACTTCTTGGCCCAGTTTCCCTCCTTAAGTCACTTTAGACCAGGAGAAACAGAACTCAGCTGGGACGAGGGCTGTCAGAACGGGAGGCCACACTGAAGACATGGCTGTGACTCAGAGAGTTTCACAGGGTGTGCATGTGTGCATGTGTGTGTGCATGTGCCCGTGTCCGTGTGTGCTCAGTGTGCGGTTTGTAGACTCTTGCTCATCGCAGGGAATATTCATACGTCCCACTCAGGGCTGTGTATGTACACATGCCTATGAACACATATGTGGCTGCAGTGAACACGGATGCCTCAGAGCTGCTCAGGATCAATGATGATCTGCAGAGGTCTCCTTTTGTGGAACACAGGGTATGTGTGGGATAACCAGGGCTGTTGGGACCTGAAAAGCGTGGCAGATGAGGTGGCATAGCTGAGACGTGGGGATGGCCACATGGCAGCAGTTCTGCCACAGGGTCCCCTGAGCCTACCTCCTGCTGTTCCAGTCTCTTTCCTCATCTTCAGCTGTTCTTGGTGAGATGCATTTAGTTACTAATTTCTCCATCCTGAGAACCAGACCGTGTTCTTTGGCACTGTGCAGGGTATCACAGTCCTGTACATCAGAGTTGAGAACAGTCCAGCAACGGGTCTTACCATATGCCTGGGCCCTATGCTCAATTCTTTCTCTCAACATCTGAAAAAATCCTCATCGCGACCCACGGACACTCCCTACTATTGGCCCTGTTTTACAGATGGGAACAGTAGCACTGAGGAAGTTTAAATATCTCATTTCTGGTCACACCGCTAAGAAGCAGTTGGCCTGTGCTGAAAAGGTGCTCTTACTTTTATGCTACACTTGACTGCAAACAATGAAGTTTTGTTTAATTCATAGCTCTTCCTTATTAGGAAGGTTGGCTAGTCTCCTACTAGTTGCCCTCTTGAGATACAGCAATACATGCACAGTAATACCACAGAAGCACAACGACAGCAGCGGGCGAGAGCTGTTTTCCACAGTGCGCTGTGAAGGTGGATCGTAAAGGCCAGGCCTGTGCTGGGAGGGGCGTCAATGCGCACCCCGTGAAGGGCCCTGTCCCAGATCCTAGAGTACGCCATGCGTCTCCCCACCATGCCACGGAGACACGTCACGGCCTTTGTTGTTCGCTTGGGTGTCCGACTCAACAAACGCCTTTTGTCAGAACTTCAAAGTGTTCGGGCGTGGTACCCATGCATACTCTCTCCGTGTGGTTAGCAGCGACGTTCCACCGCGTACTGTCTGTTTGTGTTTGCGCCTAGAAAGACTCATTTGAAACTATCGCTAAAGAGCTCTCCTCAATTTCAAAAGCCCTCTTTTTTGGCCTCTAGAGAATTGATAATTGCTATTTTCTCTTTTAACCATAAGCAACAATTCCCTACATATTTAACTGTTTGTTTTCTCCAAAACTATCTGTAATAGTTACATTGTATTTTGCCAGTTTACCTTCCTCATTCCATGTTCCCCAGGAACCTGGTGAAATGAGCTTTACCAGGGACCTACAAACACTTCCATGCAGGAGATGTGAGCACAGGAGGAGATCAGAACAAGAGCATTCCGTCTGGCCTTGGGTTAGGACCATAATTAGTCCTCGAACTAGACAACATGTGGGCTAACGGTGGACTGGAATTTAACTATCTTACTTCTGAGCCTTAAGAAACACAGTTCAGGGAAAGAGACAGAGAGGCACACACCAAGCAGGTAACACAATGGGATAAATGGTCTTAATAGATGAGGCACAGAGGGAGTTATGGGTAAGCCAACCTGGAGGGTCGGTGGGCCTCTCCAAAGGAGCATCATAGAAGAAGTTCTGGAGAGCAGGGGCCATACATCTAAATTTACAATCATTCTGAGGAAAGAAAACACATGTTTGTGAAAAGCAGTCACATCCACTAATGACAAATGGAAGCCACCCCAGGTGCTTCATCTGGTGGTGGTCAGTTCTGCCAAGTAGGCTGGATGTGGAACACCGTTGGGCCAGTGGGAATGGAAATGGAGGCTCAGAGCGAAGGCAGAGTTTGAATTCAGAGCATTTTATGTCAGGGGCTTTTCGTATCAGACGGGGTTTCCCTGCTCCTTCAGTGAGGCCCGAAGCCTGGACTGCTGCGGCTCTACGTTACTGCATTGCTGCTCTCCTGGGCACTTCGCGTGCACTGCCTCATTCAGTCGTTCAGTCTTCACAGTCTGCCTGTGAAAGAAGCACGCCATTCCCATTTTACACATGGGGAAACGGAGACTGAGAGAAAGAGAGAGAGGAGAAGTGATTTGCCCACTTAAAAGCAATAAGTGACAGTGCTAGGATATGAACCCAGGCCATTCCCTTAGTTATCATATTTATTAGGATAATGTCCCACCTTTTGCAAGTTGACCTTTATTACTAGAGGTTATTGTCAAGTCAGCTAGTCTATGGTTTCCTTTGTGTCCTGTACAAGTGTGTGCCTGCTGGGTTTTTGGATTTCCAATAATCCTTGGAAATCCCAGGGGAAATTGCTGTGGCAAGTGCAGTAACATCTGTTTACCTAATGATTCTGATCCATGTGCCTGAGGACAGAACAGTGAATATGATAATTAGATCCTTGTTCCTATGAAACCTACCTTCTAGTTGGTAAAGAGAAAACAAACAAATGAGAAAATCATAAGAAATGCCAGGAGGAATAGTGCTATGCAGAGAATTAAAAACAGGAGATGTGGTAGTGATGGACGGATGGCTGCTTTAGGCACTTATGAAAGGCCTCACTGAAGAATTCATAGTTAGGCTGAATCCTGACTTAAGAGAAGGAACTATCCAGGTGAAGATAAGGGAAAAGTACATCCCAGGCAGAGGGAGCTGCTGGAGAAGGACCCCAGCATGGGAATGAGGTCATTGTGCTTAAGAAGGTGAGAAAAACCAATGTGGTTGGCGCAGGGAGTGATGGGAGGAAGCAGCACTAGCTAGAAGGATAGGCAGGAGCTAGATCAAGGTGAGCTTTGTAGGCCAAGGTAAGCAATTTGAATTAAATGTTAAATGGAGTGGGAAGCCTTTGGGGTATTGGTGGGAGCAGAATGATTTAATCTGATTTATGTTTGAAAGTGATCTTGATCTTCTGTGGAGAAAGAATTGAAAAGAAAAGAGTGGAAGCAAGGAGACCACCTCATGGACATTTGGTAATCCAATGAGTAGATGCTGATGTCTGGGATAAGGATGGAGATGCAGAGAAGTTACACAATGACAGAGGGTTGGTGGGGGTGGGTAGAGAATAATGAATTGGCTATACTAAGTGAAGAAGCAAGAGGGATAAAAAGCAGCCTTTAGATATTTGAATTTGGCCATTTGGTGGGTGATGGCGTCTCTCTCTGAGATGGAAAAGACTGGAGAGGAACATATTAGGGAGTAAGGTCAAGAGTCCCTTCTAAACCATGAAAAGTCTGACCTCTCATTAGATATTATACAAAGATGTATGAATGGCAGTTGCATATATAAGTTTGGATCTTGGGGAAGGGAACAGGCTAGAATTAAGATTTGGCAAGTACATAAGATGTAAAGCCACCAAACTGACTGATGTCACCTTGGAGCAGGTTAAGATAGAAAAAAGAAGGGAGCCCAGAAATCATCAGCAGAGAGTGTGAAGAAGGGTGGTGAGTGGCATGGGAGGGAAATAGGTCCATGTGGTGCCCACAGAAGCCAATTAGAAGAATGTTGGAAAAATGTGAGAGTGGTTGACTCTGTCCAGGGCCATTGAATCTCGGAAGGTGAGACAGGAGGGGCACGAGGTACAATGGAGAGACAGTCTTTGATGAGAAGAGGGGCACTTCCTCCACCATCATGCAGTGTGCACAGAGCAGTTGGTGGGTGTAACGGTGGACAGACAAAGGGGTTCCTGATGGATCATTGGACTTTCCCCCAAGGTGGGTGGGCAAGGACATCAGCTGAGAGAGGGAGAAAGAGTTTACGAGCTGGTTTGAAATCATTGTTTGGGGAGTGGAGAAGTGAAAAGACTTGGAAAAGGGGTATTTGGGGTAGGCTAATCATACTGACTGACTTTGAGATAGACAAACAAGGGTGTGGAACATTAAACAAAAGGATTCTGCAGCTAGACGGCCTGAGTGATGATCTCAGATGTACTATTGAACATCCCTATGGGTTTGAGTTTCCTTTCTTGTAACATGGGGATAATGTAGCACATAATACATAAGATTTTTGTGAGGATTAAATTAGTTAGTCTAGTTAAGGCATGTAGATTGTACCCAGTACATAGCACATGGCACAGAAACTTTAGGTGTTACCATTTCATGTGAGACCCGTCTGCACAGTTGTCTTTTCCTCCACCACGTTTGTTTGCCGAGGTGGCAGACTCAGAAGAGCCTGACAGCTGGGTTTTCTACTACTGTGACTTCATCATGCAAATGTGGTAGAGGGGAGCATGAGAGGGTTATAAGGAGAGAGGATGGAATTTAAACAGGATAAAGCAGGAAGTGAAGGCATAAAGGGAAGGTTATGAGAGAAAGGGAGGATGCGTGGATTGAAATGGAGACCGTGTTGGATTGGGAGCTGCTTGAGGGAGTGAGCTGCAAGGACAGAGGTGGTAACAGAATGAGATGCTCACAGCTGATCCTGTGGACATAGTGCGGTTATTGGTAATGATAAGAAAAATAGAGAGACTGCAGGAGTGGGTGGAGGAGACTGAGAGCAGGACATGTATTAGATGCTATATTATCCCCGTTATATTAATGGAAGTAAGTAGGTCAAGGAAGGCCGGACCAAGAATTTGAATGGATCATTTATGAGATGAAGAAGAAACCACTGATGATAGAGTAAAAGTGCCAAGGAAGCCAGTGTCCAGGAGCTGAAGCCATCAGTGACTGAGGGACGGAGGCCAGGTGGGCGAGGGGCTGGTGCAGGCAGATGGCATGAGCTGCAAAGAAGCGGGAAGGAACATGACTTGAGGATGGCTGTGGGCAGGAAGGGACAAGTACCCACCCCCAGGTCCACAATGCTGGAGGTTGTGAGGGGACAAACAGCGCTCCCCCGAGACACCCGTGGGGACTGGGCTGTCACAAGGATGGTGGGGCAGGGCTTCCCTTGGTGACGGTCTGACAAAGCCCTCTTGGAGAAAGTCTTGGGGAGTCTGGGGAGACTGGTGTCTCCAAACGGCTGATTCTTATCCTCATCTGTTACGATCTGTAATGCAGTGTCATCAGTTTACTCCGGATTCCAAGTAAATCCATATACATTCCCCCTGGCAATTTTCTCAACATATGTGGTGAATGCCACATAGAAAAGGGTCATTTTTGCCTTTTCCCTGAGAGCACAGGGAAGAACAGATTCTTATCCTGGGAGGGTTAGGCAAGGATTCCCCGGTGGCTGAGTGACACTGAGCTTCAGAGGACATGCAGCTCTTTAGAAGTGAGGAGTGGGGAGGGAATTCAAGACAAAGGCAACAGGACATGCTGAGAAGTAAAGACGCAAGAGCTTGGCGAGTGTGGTGCGTGATTGGTGCTTAGTGTCATGGCTGGTGTAGTGCTTGGTACAGTATAAACATTCAGTAAGTATTTGTTGAGTGAATGGATGAATACAGTTGTAAATGACAATCCTTGCAGTAGCTGTGTGGAGGATAAACTGGGAAGAAGAGAACAGAGAACTTGGAAGACCTATTTGGGGAATGAACCCTGAACTTGTGGTATAAGAGGAAAGGAGGAAATAAGGTTCTACTCTGAGGGGCAGGAAGGCTAGTGATGTCATTGACCGAAGCAGGGCATGAAGGCAGAGGAGATGTCTGTAGAAGGAGAGGGTTGCAATCAATACTAAGCTTCATTTTGAACAGATTTAAATTTGATGAAAAGTGGACACTTAGAGGAACTTGTTTAGTAGGAAGGTGGAAATAAGAATCTCTTAGAAGAGAGATGGTTGTTAGGAATATATTTTGGTTAATTTATCAAGGTCCCAAAGGCACTAAAGACATAGAATGATAAGCTTTTGGGAAGTGATTAATTTTGACCAAACTCAAAGGAAAATGATTAATAATTTAGGATGCCAATATAATTTATAATAGGACATATACCTATGTGTTATTTAATATATCAATTTTCAGAAGACTGCTGAGTGAACAGGAA